>NW_020869733.1:416684-419184 GCF_003789085.1 Penaeus vannamei | reverse complement strand
CAACATATTTATAATTAGGTAAGTGAATTTGATAGGACATTTTAATAATTAGTAAATGAAAAAATCTGTCCATACATAACACACACACACACACACACACACACACACACACACACACACACACACACACACATATTATATATATATATAATATATATATATATATATATATATTATATATATAATATATATTATATATATATATATATATATATATATGATATGATGAAAGTGCATCCATTAATGAGGGTTAACGACTGGAAAGTGACACATCAACTCTGTCATGTTCAGTTCGGCAAAACGGGATCGAGAACTTGCTTGAAGAATATTGAACTTTTCGCATGGTCTGTTGCATTGAGCAATGGGACGATTTTTTAATGTTAGCATATTGATTTTGATTTGTTTTGTTTCCTTGTTATCAAATACCTAATAAGAATATCAACATTTCTTATCAATGACATGAAACCGCTTGCCGAGTATTGCATGGCCGTGGGTGTGAAGATGGCACCCAGCTAGTCAACTCTTGGCTAATATATCTTTGGAGACGGAGGAGGAGAAACAGATTCAAAATTAGAATTCAATCGGGGAGGAGAAAAGACGGATGCCTTTAGATGGAGTCCTGCGGAGGAGGAGGAGCAATGCATGGCCTCATGCGTGGAAGCAGTGGCCCATAATGGACGAATGACACCTCTCTCTATCGATCGATCGATCTTTCTCTTTCCCCCCTTCTCTCTTTCTTTTTCTTTCCCTCTCTCTTTCTCTTCCCTTCCCTCTCTCTGTCTTTCTCCTTCCCTCTCTCTCTCGCCTTCTTCCTCTCCATTCCTCTATCTTCCTGCCTCTCCCTCTTCTTCTTCCTATCCCTTCCCCTCTCCTTCCTCTCCTCTCTCTCTTCCCTCTTTATCCTTTACCATGCCTCTCCTTCTCCCTATCCTTTCCATTTCCTCGTTTCTCTCCCCCTCTCCCTCGTACTTCCAATTCTTTTTCCCTCCGTCACCCTTCTCCTTCATTCATTTTTCTTCATTTGCCTCTCCTTCCCTCCCTCTTCTCCATTTCTTTTCCCTTCCCGTTCGGAGTTGTGCCTGTCGATACACCCTTCGGCCGCAATGAGATCGGCGGCGCAGAGAGAGAGAGAGAGAGAGAGAGAGAGAGAGAGAGAGAGAGAGAGATAGAGAGAGAGAGAGATCGGCGGCACAGAGACAGAGAGAGAAAGATCGGCGGTGCAGAGAGAGAGAGAGAGAGAGAGAGAGAGAGAGAGAAGAGAGAGAGAGAGAGATCGGCGGCGCAGAGAGAGAGAGAGAGAGAGAGGCATCGGCGGCGCAGAGAGAGAGAGAGAGAGAGAGAGATCGGCGGTGCAGAGAGAGAGAGACATCGGCGGCGCAGAGAGAGAGAGATCGGCGGAGAGAGAGAGAGACATCTGCGGTGCAGAGAGAGAGAGAGAGAGAGAATCGCGGCGCAGAGAGGAGAGAGAGATCGCGGTGCAGAGAGACAGAGAGAAGAAGAGACTCGGCGGCGCACAGAGAGAGAGAGAGAGAGAGCAGAGAGAGAGAGAGAGACATCGGCGGCAACAGAGAGAGAAGAGAAAGATCGGGCGGCGCAGAGACAGAGAGAGAGAGACATCGGCGGCGCACATCGGCGGCGCAGAGAGAGAGAGAGAGAGAGACATCGGCGGCGAGAGGCAGAGAGAGAGAGACATCATCGGCGGCGCAGAGAGAGAGAGAGAGATCGGCGTGCAAGAGAGAGAGAGAGAGAGACATCGGTGGCGCCAGAGAGAGAAGAGAGAGATCGGGACGGCGAGCGCAGAAGAAGAGAGAGAGGAGAGAGATCGGCCGGCGCAGAGAGAGAGAGAGAGAGAGAGATCAGAGAGAGAGAGAATTGCACGTGAGAGACATAAAGTCATCGCGGCGCAGAGAGAGAGAGAAGAGAGATCACGGGCGGAGAGAGGAGAGATCGGAGAGAGAGAGAAGAGAGAGGAGATCGAGGTGAAGAGAGATCAGGGGCGGCGCAGAAAGAGAGAAGAGATCGGCGCAGCCGACGCAGAGAGTGAGAGAGAGAGACAGGGGGATCAGGGCGGCGCAGAGAGGAGAGAGATGAGAAGGAGAGAGAGAGAACAATCGGCGGCGCAGAGAGAGAGAGGAGAGAGAGAGAGATTCGGCGGCGCAGAGGAGAGAGAGAGACAGAAGACATCGGGGCACGGCGCAGAGAGAGAGAGAGAGAGACATCGGCGGCGCAGAGAGAGAGGAGAGAGAGAGATCGGCGGTTCGGCGGCCGCAGAGAGAGAGAGAGAGAGAGAGAGATGATCGGCGGTGCAAGAGAGAGAAAGAGAGATGAGAAGAGATCGGCGGCGCAGGAGAGAGAGAGAGATAAGAAATCGGCGGAATCGCAGAGGGAGTGGAAGAGAAAGGTGGAAAAGNAATATATATAATTATATATATATATATATATATATATATATAATATTTTATATATATAACATATATATATATATTATATTATATTATAT
>NW_020869733.1:404184-409184 GCF_003789085.1 Penaeus vannamei | reverse complement strand
AAAACCTTCAATACCTGTAGCACATGGCACTGGCCTTAGTGAGACATGAATCCATGGAACTGCCGCCAAGACATCAGATATAAGGAGCACACATGGAGCATTTGTGGCGACCTTAAAGTTGTATCATTACTGCTTGGGTTGCAGTTGGGCTACACTTCACATTAAACTTGGCCTTATGAAGAATTTTGTGAAGGGTATGAAGCATCAAAGTGGTGGTTTCCAATATCTAGAGGATAAATTCAGAGGTATATTGACAGAGATAAATTCAGAGGTATATTGACAGATGGAAAGCTAGAAGCTGCAGTTTTCACTGGGCCACAGATCCGCAGTGTCATCCGTGACTCATCGTTTCCATCTAGCCCAAATGAGATGGAACTGAGTGCGTGGACATCGTTTGTAAGAAATCTTCTTGGGAACCACAAAGCTGACAACCACTGTGAACTCATAGAAAATATGCTTAAATCTTATTAACGAATCGGATGCAAAATGTCTTTGAAAATTATTTTTTACATTCTCATCTTGACTTCTTCCCGGCCAACCTTGGCTGTAAGTGACGAGCATGGCGAACGCTTCCGCCAACAGATCTCCGTTAGGGAACAGATATCAAGGTAATTTTAATCCAGATATGATGGGAGATTATTGTTGGTTCCTGCAGAAGGAGAGCTCGCCATCCTATAAAAGACGAATGAAGAGGAAACATCAAGGTTTCACTTAAGAACAGGAATGTCCTTTTGTCGTAACAAGTAAATACTAATGCACTGTGGGTGAATGGTTGGGCGCGGGGTGGTAACTCCGCCAGTGGAATTCCACTGTCTGTCTTAAGCCAGAAAAGAGGAGGAAAAACACCCATGTGAACATAATCATTTAAGCATGCATAGATAAAACTTCACACGGAAAAGTAGCTTAGACTGCTAAGCGGGTGGGTAAGAAAATAAAAAAATGAAAATAGGGGTTGTCGGTTACAAAAAATTTGGACGTGATAGATATATTTAGATATTAGATCTGAAATCAGCTTCATCAGTTTAGTAGGAATCAGTAGATCAAGTGTTTGTATCTCCCTTATGGCACCATCCCCATCACATGAACGTTCCCACCACAACACCATCCGAAAATATCGCCGCCCATCACGTCATCACCTGCACACATTCATCATCACATCAACACCCTCGCCATACAGTCATTCCCGCCACATCTCGCCTCGCCCCGTCTCGCCGCTCCGTCACCTTTCCAGCCTCACCCACCGCCCGCCGTCCCACCCTCGGCTGCCGCCCGTGAGCCGCCGCGCCGCGCGACCGCGCTACAATTCGAGGCCTCAGCCTACCCAGCGCTTCCGCCAAGGTCGCCCCGCCACAAAGGGCTCCTCCATCATTAGATTGGCTGCGGAGTTCTCGGCTGCGGTGAGGGAGACGCAGGCGGCGGTTGGAGAGGCCTGCTGTTGGATGAGCTAATTCAGCGGATGAAATGCCACCCGCTCGTCGCTTCCGTTTCTGTTGGCTGCTCTTTGTACTGACATGAGCGCCGCTGTAACCTGGCTTTCTTAGTTTTTCTTCGGTGCTGTCTGTTATAATCGACAACAGCAGCAGTAGTCATCGCAGTAGCAGTGCTATTATTCCTGTACTTCCCATTACCTAGTTTATCATATAAGCTGCTCTGATAACTATTGTTATTAATGTCATTAATGGTGTTTATCAATATCATCATGTGCAACCCTATCATACTTCACTCATAGTATCATGAAGATTTATAGTTATACTCACATGATTTCTCCTTACATTTACATAATAGTTTTAATTACCTCCAGAGGTCATTCAGGCTTTGATGATGAGTTACTTTCCGTGAGCCGCGTAGCCACGGGCTCGAAGGAGAAGGCAGTTAAATATTTAAGTAGATATTTCTCTCTTTTCTTCCTTTTTTGTTTCTTGGTAAAACGAAAGCCAGACTGAGTAATCGATTTTATTCAGGATGCCTCGAAAAATGAATGATTGATGAACACCCTTATAATGCATTTATATCCATCTGTATTTGAAATGCACTGAACATAACCTGATTTGCCTTATTGAAGGAAATAACTACATCTATTCATTTAAGTGTCAGCAGAAAATGTCATTTCAGAGCACCGTTTGCTACAAGGAATGGTCTCGGCGAGACTGCCTAAATCATAAAAGCTGACGTGCCTCTGGAAACAGACTTTGGAGATATAGGGATTGGAAATCGAGAACAGGGGTTTGTTTAGGAAGAAATAAAGCGAACCTAGAATGGACAGAGCATGCGGCATGAATGCAGGGAAGTTAGAAAGGGAGGAGGAGGCAGACGAAGAGGAGATGGAAGAGAAGAAGGTAAAGAAAGAAGTGAAAGGGAAAGTAGAAGAGAAGGTGGTGGTGACAGAAGGAGAGGAGGGAGGGAGAATGGTGGAGGAGGAGGAAGATACAGCTCGCGGGACTCGAGATGGCTCCGGGCGCCACAGAATATCCCTGAGTGTGCGACCCACTGGAGATACAACCACCGTGGGAACACAGGATAACGGCGGACTTTCTGTAGGATTGTCTAAGAATACTCCAAAAGAGACTCGATATCCTGCACGGATCCCCGACCATGGAATATGTATTTACAAATTAGTCATAATGAAAGTGAAGATTTGTAATGAATTTTACATATGATAATTTAAGAATGCCACAGCGTCAATTATGACTATCACCACAACCCCAAGTCAAATATGAATGCACCAGGAACGGTTCCAGATGTAGATAAGGAGCGTCAAGGAATGCAGGATGTTCTCAGGGAGTACAGGAGTCCTTCGGTAGCCGAGTGTGACGTAGCTGACCGCAGACGATGATCTGGCGGCCGTTTCCATCCTGCTTCTCCGGCTTCCCTCTGCACTCCCTTCTACTTTTCGTCCTTTCTGCTTTTTCCCCTCTTTTCCCCTCACCTCACCTCCCTCCTTTCCCCTCGTCTCCCTCCTTCCCCTCACCTCCCTCCTTTCCCCTTGTCTTCCTCCATTCCCCTCGTCTCCCTCATTTTCCCTCGCCTCCCTCCTTTCCCCTCACCCCCTCCTTTCCTCTCGTCTCCCTCCTATCTCCTCACCTCCCTCCTTTCCCCTCGCCTCCTTTCTTTCCCCTCGTCTCTCTCCTTTCCCCTCGTCTCCTCCCCCCCCCGTCTCTTTCCTTTCCCCTCACCTCACTTCCCTCCTTTCCCCTCACCTCACATCCCTCCTTTCCCCTCACCTCCCTCCTTTCCTCGCTTTTTATTCTCGATTTTAACTTCCTGTCCGCTCTGCAATCGGCAGCGCCTCCTGGTGTCCTGTCTGAACTTTTTCTCGTCCTCCTCAAGGCGTAGTCCTTCCATGACGTGTCTCTTCCTTCTGCTTCGCCCAGGTATCCTATGGCCCCAACAAACACACAGAAGCAAGAGGAATCTTTATACATCATTACTTACCGCCTTTAGGATTTCTAACAGTATCTGAGTATATATAGTTTGATAAAGTTCAGATTCCACGATGACATAAGATGTACAATAAATCACAAGGGGTTTAATTATTTAGAAATGAGTTTTGTATTTTGTAAAAGCACCAGATGATTTCCTATTTTGGACAGGGAAAGGGCCGCGGAGTCCTCTGCCATATCCAGAATTCCAAATGCCAAATTCTGAATTCTACGGAAAAGATCAATTACGGATGTTTAGTTGGGGCCGACGGGCGGCGGCAGAGGCCCCTCATCTGCGCATGTGCTTCCGTTTCGAATTCAGGGAGAAATTTCACTTTTCGACAATCTCACGTGCTCTGAGGAGGGACTGCTGCTTGCCAGTCGTCAGAGCGTAACTAGCATCACCTTCCTTATTACAATCGGGTTCTGATGCAGACAGCAGCCAAGTGACAAGGTGTTGACAGTTTGCCGGTCATATACGAATCGATTAGTTGGACGCCGCCCAGGTGGGTTGATTTCGTAAGGTCAAGGCAGAAGGAAGCCGGATTTTTTGGCACTTAAACACTCCACGGAAACGACTGCACGCTCCGATGGAACTGTCATTTTTTATCGGGGAAGGTTTTTGAGACATAGACTGAATCATGAACGGATATTTGAGCAAGGATTATTGGGCGTTGTGCTGGTGGTGCGGCCCGTGGTGTGTCGCAGTGTTGCCAACGGTTGCAGTGTGCCGCCAATTGACAAGGAATTTAATTTTGTTTACTCTTCATCTCTCAATAATTACGGCTCAGTTTGATAATTAAAGAAAACTAAACTGATTGGCAAGATGAAGAAAACTCTGGGCCAACAAGAATTGTTTTAAAACCACCAGGGAATTCGTTTGACGTCAGTGTAGTTCGCAGAGCGGCCCCTAGGTGGCTCCGGCGCGCGGCGAGGCCGTGGGCCGCTGAGCCGCAGTCACGACAGTCGGTAGTTCGAGCCCGGCGAGGATGCACTCCTGTGTTCTCGTAGCCACTAGCCGCCGGAGCCTACGTGGTGTCTCCCATGGCACGCTGCTTGGGGAGGGGGAGGTCCTACGAAACCACCCAAACTTCCATCACACAACTTCTATTCCCTCGTCATTCCTCCCGTTCCTGTATCTGGAACGTCTTCGTCGACGCCTCCAGTACTGCAGCAGAGGTGACATTCTTCACAGGGGTGGTGTTTAAAAAGGACGGAGAGAGGGGGAGAGTTGTGTCACTTAAGTGGTGTCGTGAATTGTCAGCGGGATCTCGCTCTTCTACGACGACTGACAGGTATGTTTTGGCAATTGCCTTGTTCTCTGGTGATTTTTTCTCCAACTTATTCAAATCTCATATCTTCCGGTTGTGCGGCGACACAAACCTGTTTTGCACACGTTCACGCAGGGATTTATTTTATGTGCGATATGTGGGCGCCGCGGTCGTGCCGTACCGTGTCGAGCCAGGAGTTCACTTAATGGGACGCTGTCGCTGGACAGGTAAAAGTGCGCGATTCATGGCCTCCTGTCCGGTATTGTAACGGCTCTGTCAGGGTTTACAGAATCTTGTACAAACATGCTCA
>NW_020869733.1:391684-394184 GCF_003789085.1 Penaeus vannamei | reverse complement strand
TCACCTTTTCTTTCTTGTTTGAATTTCAAGTTCACTGTGTTTCCTCCCTCCCTCTCTCTCTCTCCCTCTCTCTCCCTCCCTTCCTCCCTCCCTCTCTCCCTCTCTCTCCCTCTCCCTCTCCATCCCTTCCTCTTTCTCTCCCTCCCTCTCTCTCCCTTCCTTTCCCTCCCTCTCCCTCTTCATCCCTTTCTCTCTCTCTCTCTCCCTCCCTTCCTCTCTCTCCCTCTCCCTCTCCCTCCCTTCCTCTCTCTCTCTCTCTCTCTCTCTCTCTCTCTCTCTCTCTCTCTCTCTCTCTCTCTCTCTCTCTCTCTCTCTCTCTCTCTCTCTCTCTCTCTCCCTCCCTCCCTCCCTCCCTCCATTCCTCTCTCTCCCTTTCCCCCCCTTCTCTCTCTCCCTCTCCTTCTCCCTCTCTATCCCTTCCTCTCTCTCCCCTCCCTCTCCCTCCCTTCCTCTCTCTCCCTCTCCCTCTCCTTCCCTTCCTCTCTCTCTCTCTCTCTCCCTCTCCCTCTCCCTCCCTCCATTCCTCTCTCTCCCTCTCCTCTCCCTCTCCCTCTCCCTCCCTCTCTCCCTCCCTTCTCTCTCTTCCTCTCCCTCTCTTTCCCTCTATATGTATATATATATATACATACACATACACACATACATATACATATATTATATTATATATATATATATATATATATATATATATATATATATATATATATATATATATATATATATATATATATATATTATAATGTATTACATATATATGTGTGTGTGTGTGTGTGGGTGGGTGGGTGGGTGGGTGTGGGTGTGGGTGTGAGTTTGTGTGTCTGAGCATTTTTGTATGTATAAACAAAAAACAAATTTTCAATCATTACAGTTACGTTACTTGTATATACTGTTAGGGTTTTGTGCTACCGTTCACAACGATGTTTTTTCTGCAGGCGGTTTTGTCATCATAAAAAAATCCTGATATTATTATCATTTTGAGATTACTAGTATTACATCATTATATATTGTTTTATTGTTATTATTATTTGCGACATTCTAGTGTTGTCCCGTTATCATTTCTGTTATTATGGTCGGCCTCCCCCCTAGTGTCACTGCTGTTACCGCTGTTGACAATACTCTGGTCAGCCGGCGCGTCCGCCGTGCCCGCCGGCCGCGACTGATGAACTCAAATAATGATACGTGTCGTTAATTAGACGTTATGATTTATTTGATAATAATTGCCGTCTGTGCTAATTACAAAGCCATCTTGCATTTTTACTTCTCACCCGCGCTCCACGCTTCATTTTAGATCCCTCGAGGGCTTACATTACGGCTTAAGAATATCTGGGAATCGCAGTAATGGAATGGCAGTTGAGGCTGCCTTTGGTCGCATCCTTTTCTTCTTCTTCACTTCCTCCGTCTCTGCCTCTACCATCGCCTCCATGCTATTCTCTTCATTATCATCGTTCTCCCTCTTTCGCTTCTATCACTCGGTCTCAGAGCAATGAACTTTCCGCCTCATCAGCACGAAGTGATGGAGCGAAGTGTTCGGTCCAAAATACTTCGCCCTAAAAATTCGGACACTTGAGTTGTCATTCCCTCCTCGCCCGTCGCAGACATTCGGACGTGACGCCAGCGCTGCAAGGGTCATGCGACCAGTGTCCTGCCGCGTCCCGCCGCTTGCAACCCTGGCCTGAGAGCGTCCCTTTGTTTACCTGGCCTCGTATTCCTGCCATAATTAAGGCAGTGATCTGTCGCAAGCGGATGGAGTTCGGCTGGCTAAAGCATTAACAAA
The DNA here is from genome assembly GCF_003789085.1 of Penaeus vannamei. Lineage (NCBI taxonomy): Eukaryota > Metazoa > Arthropoda > Malacostraca > Decapoda > Penaeidae > Penaeus > Penaeus vannamei. The sequence goes on along the minus strand of NW_020869733.1, from coordinate 392,410 downwards.
ACGCCGCTTGGAAGTAGAAAAGAGGAGAGAGAAAAATCGCGCGAATAAAGGATGAAGAGAAAGTGACCTTTGAGTTGCCAGAGCATAAAGCCGATGCCCAGGTGTAGTCGTGACCGTGAAAAAGGGCAGGTGAGATGCCATGTTGAGCCCTATGATACCCTTCCGTAAAGCCGTTGTCTGCCGGATCGTGACCGTGAAGCGGGGCAGGTGTTGCGCTACCACGTGGCCGTTGCCAGGTGTCGTCATAACACTAATTACAGATAGTTTTCGACATTCACATCCGCTTCATTTTGTTTCCTTTGCTGTTCTGCGTTTTCCTTTCAGCGAAACGAGGGAGACCAATGGCAAGGGCGCGGGTTCAGACCAAAACACACTCTCGTAAACACAAGGGGATCCACGAGGCAGTGTGACAACACTTGGCGATTTGAAAAGGAAATCAGGGGCCGCCTCGAGACTAGTTGGCAACTTTCGTCCACGTGGTATAGCTCCGGTACAATACGTGATGACGTCATTATATCTTGATATCTATTTTTGCGTTCACCTTTTCCCAATCCTTCTCCCTTTGCAGCACGTGTTGCCGCCTAACGGCCAATCACGTGATCTTGATGTGGCGTTGACATATCTGAGTGCGGTAAGCGATCCCGGGGAGGGAGTGGGGGGGGCGTGCGTGCTGACATTGTGGCCGTCGCTGTTGTCGTTCTTCATGCTTGGCTTCTCGCCGCTATC
>NW_020869733.1:374184-386684 GCF_003789085.1 Penaeus vannamei | reverse complement strand
CCTCTCCTCCTCCCGATCGTCCCCCGGATGTCGTACTTCCGGCCCCCGCCCCCGCGCCTCGCAGCCTGCCGTGGGACCCGCCGCCGCCCCGCCACCCCCTCCTCAGTCCTGAGCCAACCGTCGTAGCGCGCACACCCCGCGCGCTGCTCCACCATACACGCACACTCCACGCACCGCACACACACACCCAATAGTCCACTCCGTGAACACAGCTCTTCATTCCACCATCTTCACGTTATAGAACTCCCGCGAAACGGAGTTGGGTCTCCCCCGGGTGCAGACGTCGGGAGTCCACCTGTTGCGCCTAGTGTGGTTCTCCAGCTATCTCGAAGGACAAAGCGATTATCCTGTGCAGGCGAGTGTCCTGATGTGGCTTTGCGGCGACATCAGGCGCGGCCCCGAGCCTCCGCCTTGGGGAACTCCTCGACAACCGCTGGGGCTTTCGAGAGACAATCCGGCGCGACGTTCTGCACTAGGCGGGGTAGGCGTCATTTAGGGCAATGTGGTTATTTTAAAGCTTTAAGTTGAAGAACTTCGTGGTCGGCGATGGTTTTCTCAAGAAGGAAGACCACCATTCCCGAAGATCTCCACGGCTGTGAGGGGTTCACCGAAGATCTGAGTGCTGCTCTGAATGGCACTGGAAGAATTCACGGGGTGTCTCCTTTCTCCGTGATTTCCCGGTGCCAATCAGAGAGGTACGCTAAACTTCTCGCAAGACATCAATCAACAGAAGAAGGGCGAGACTGGAACTCTGAGCGAAGGATTCTCCACGTTTCACGAGCCAAGCGCGGTGATTTCAACGCAGCAAAGTACAAGTAGTGATCCTTGTTGCGATTACGTTAAGCTTTGTATTCATGCGTACATAAATTTAAGTAACGTTTAGAATAATGGTAGAGGTAAATTATAGTGAAGTGTAAATTATTTGGTATATGCATTTAGTTTATTAAAAGGTGCGATATTTCTGGACGATGTCACTCTAAATGTATTTTCAGTATTATTAATACCGAGGGTGTAGTTCGGCTCTTCTCATTATAATGTCACCTGTCTGAAATTCTGCTTTTGCTGTGGAAATATTGGCACTAAATATCTCTCAGATTATCCTTAGCGTTTGCTTTCGTCAGGGAGTTGTATTTTTTATTCATATCAAGTAAATTCAAAGAATTTGAATGTAATCTGCCTTTCGGAATTTACTTTCTGCGCAGTGGGATTAAATGAAATCATTTAGGGATTTTTGTAAATCATACAAGATTTAAGGTATTTGAAAGGAATAGGGTGTATTAAGAATCGGGTTTTAAAGTTTCTGCCTTTATTGTTATCAGTTACTTCATACCAGCGTCTCGCCTAGAAATGTAACAGCAAACCAACATAGTCTCACTTGTAATCTGTTTCTCAAATATTGAGAAAAGAAAGGATTGAGCCCTCAAACTAGGCCTCGGAATCTTAGGATGTTGTAGGGCGGTTTTAGCATTATTTCCTACTCCCTCTAGGAAGGTCGGCGTCGATCCATACAAATAAGGTCGACGATGAGTTGATACGGTAACCTTGGCAGTTGAGTCACGGTTGAACCGGCGCGCCTGAACGTCTCGCCGGATGCTTGTCGCGATGGCTGAACAAACCCTTTTCTGCCTTTTTCATAAAAAGACTTTTTTCTAAGACATCTAATAGGCAGGTCAGAAGTGTGAAGATGGTGGACTTTATGATTCGTCACACACATACCCAGACACTTTATAAGCAACAGGTATAATATGAATAAAGTCCTGGGTGTTTGATCTACCTGATAACGACCTATGCGACTCCTGTGTTTAATTCCCTATCCTTAAAAGCCAATTGAAAAAATACACAATTCATACATTGAAAGAACCATTTGATTAAAGTTCAATCTCGCCAGTCATGAACTTGGAGAAGTGAGGGAAGGAACCGCGCAGAATAAACCATGCAACACTGACTTTACGACCAGCTTCTCCGTCTTGATCCCCTTCCATAAGGGTCTCTCTCTCTCTCTCTCTCTCTCTCCTCTCTCTCTCTCTCTCTCTCTCTCTCTCTCTCTCTCTCTCTCTCTCTCTCTCTCTCTCTGTTGTTTTATTTCATTTGTTATGAGATCGTGAACCTCTGTTATTCACCTTTCAGTTTTTTTCCAATGCGTCTTTTATTCTCCTCATTTCTTCTCGCACAGTTTTGTTCTTTCTTTTGTGATCCAGTTCTTTGTTTTCCCAATCTTTCCAGTCTCTCTGGTTCCCTTCGCCCGTGATTCATTCTTATCAGTCTTCTCTCCCCAATTTCCCCCGTCTGCTCTTTTCATATCTTGACTCTTGCTTCACTTGCGAGTAATGGCATCTTTTCTGTTTTTGCTCGCCGTTTTTATCTACCAGGGTATCTTGTTTCCCTTGTGCACCATCTAAAGAAAACTCAATTACGCATTTTAGTTCAACTCTCTATCTATCTATCTCTATCATCTCTCTCACTCACTCACTCTTACTCCCCTCCTTCTCTCTCCCTCCCTCTCCCTCTCTCTCTCTCTCTCTCTCTCTCTCTCTTCTCTTCTCTCTCTCTCTCTCTCTCTCTCTCTCTCTCTCTCTCTCTCTCTCTCTCTCTCTCTCCTCTCTCTCTCTCTCTCTCTCTCTCTCTCTCTCTCTCTTCTCCCTTTCCCTCTCCTTCTCTCTCCCTTTTTCTTTCCCTCGTTCCCTTCACCTCCAATCTCGCTCCCACTCTCCCCGCTGATTAGCCCGCATTGCGAAATGATATTTGCAATTACAGACATGTGCGTATTACTCCATAAAGTTGCTAGCTTGAATGGCTGATCGTGCGATGTTAACGGGTCCGCCCTCCTTAGCATGATTGGAATCGTATATTGCCTCCAGAGTGATCAGCGTCCAGACGGTAATATACGAGAAAAGCTGGCGCATAAATCTAGTTTATTGTCGGCGGCTGAAAAGAAAAGCACACGCTCATCTCCCGCCATTCTTCCGTCGGCCCAGACACGCCTCGCGGTGTCCTCTGCTGCTCCCCTCCTTTGTAGAACGTCGTCCCGCGTTTCGTCACCTCACTCCTCGCCGGTCGATCACTCGCCATTGCGAGAAACGTTTGAAATGCATTCCTTACACTGCCAATACGGAGTTAAGGAGATCCACTCAGGAATATAATCATTAATGCACATATTCGCTTTAACACATGCAATGTACCTGTCAGACACCACTGACTACCTTCTCACGGCGATGTTTAAACGATTAGACAAATTGCCTCGTAAATATCCAGTTTAGTTGATTAATTAATGGAAATTAAATCTTCACTGGAGGAAGGAAGGCGAAGAGAATGATGGATTAGACATGACGGTGCAGTTCCGAGGGACAAACTCCTCGGCGCGAACTCTCGACTTGATGATGTGTGGACGCTTCTCCCGGGACATGATCTGTGTGATTTGCTCAACACAGTTGGGCGCCGCGTCGTGTTGCCTGTGCGGGAGGCTCGCCCTTGTGTTTGGAGTTAGGCGATCCTGGCCTTCTCTTTACTGTCTTGTTCACCCTAGTCTGTTTTATTTTCTTTAATAAAGCGACACATGTCATCTGATGCAGCATAAGATGTGTAAGTTCCTTACTGAGTATTTTTTTTTCATAAAAAAGAGAAAAGATGTGGTGGTAAAAGAAAAAAACAAGGAGCGGACAAAAAGAAAAAAGCTCCAATACATCATTGACTCCGCGTCGGGTCAGTTCGGTTGCTCAGCGAGCAGCCATCACTGCCAACTCGCTGATTTATGGCCATCATTTCCCTAACAGCGCCGAGCCGGCCCATCCGTGTGGTCCTTCCCGCCTCTTGCGGAAGGGCTCCCTCCCCTTGCCACCCTACACATGTGGCCCCTCCCGCCTCCTGTAGAAGGCTCCGTCTTCCCTTCCAAATCGCATGTCTTGTCCCCTGAGAAGGGTCAGGCGAGGGTTGGAGATTTCGCTTCGCAGTCAAGGAGTCATCTTGCCTTCCTCGGGTATTCATTTCTTCATTTACTCTCTTTTAGGGGGCCGAATTTCTCGCGAAGATCCTTCGATATTCCTTCCAGATCAATTTCAAAGCGCATTTATTCCCATATTTCTTGTGGGTGCTCTTTGGCCACACGCACGAGACCGCAGCGGGGCTCGCTTGGGAGGCCAGGCTTCAACTCGTCTGTTCTCGGGGCGCTCAAAACGTCGCTTGCAGATCGTAGGCGCCTCAAAATTAGTGAAGGATAAAGGCGAGCAGAACGGGGCCTGAGGAGAATCGGTCGGCCAAAAGGCGTCTTGGAAGATCCTAAAATAAGTGTCGAATGAATTCCGTAATGGCTGTGTATTGAAAGAAGTTAAGTAGGTATAAGTATCGTCTCAATCAGCTGAGACGGATCGTGGGGTTAAGGTGACTGCGGCCTCCAATTTAGCCTTGTTATGAACATAAGATAATTGGTGAAGATAGTATCTTGGCCCGCAGTCTTCCTCCTCCCATGCCCCTCCTGGCGGTTTAGGGAGGGCCAGGAACGTCTTCCTACCTCGCTCGGTTATTATCACTGCGTTATGCTGTCGGCGCTGTGTGAGGGATGTCGCCGTACCCTGGCAGGTCCCTTCGTAGAACCTTCGCCTAACGTCGTGCGGCACGAAGCGAGCCCCGGTGTCACTGGTGCTGAGTGACAGCTGATTCCGCGGGAGGGTCCTCTTCGCGCAGCCGAGCCTCGCGGCGTAAGTGGCGTGCCTCTGGCGAGACTCGGGGTCGGGGGTCAGCGTCGTGCTGACCTCTATGTGAGGTGCCAGGAGCTGGGGCAGCAGATAAAGAGGTGAAGTGGAGAAGAGGAAGAGGTGGTTTTCGCAATGGTTTTTGCTTCTGAAGTGAAGGGAGGTCGTCGTTTTGGCTGGGAAGAGAAGCTGGGGCTCGCGAGGTGTGGAGGGGCGGAAGGGGGGAGGGGAGTGGCCTCCCGTAAGAATGGAGCGGAAGCGTAGATGAAGTGATCCAGGGCTCTGAATCACTAAGCAGGTAGCAGTGACTCAACAGCTGTTTTGAGCACATAAGTATGTGGTAATTTCTTCAAGTAGAGCGAAGCGAATTTAATATTCTGACACAGTTTTATTTTCAGATTTCTTAATTATTATGCCTTTTGCAATCACATCCTCAGTGGCAGAGAAAACGGCTTCCGCCATCCTCGTAGATTGTCACGTTAGTTAAGCGCTGAAAGCGATTTCCCACATGTAACGCCCGATATCCTGCCCTTGATCACATCCTTTGCCTTCTCATATCCTGCCCTCTCTCTCCCCCGCCGTTACCCCACCCCCACCCCCACTCATACCCTCATTTTTCACAGTACCTCCGGCCACTCCCTCATGCCCTCACCTGACCCATGCCCCTATGCCTTGCCCTCGCCCTCCGCAACCCTCCCTCCCGCACTCATTCCCTGCCCTGCTCCTCCCCCTCTGCCCTCCCTTCGTGCCCTGACCTCACGACCCTCCTTACCTGACGATCAGCTTATTATTCCGGCGTCGTTTCAGACTAATTATGTCTGGAAAAAATGATGACGTAAGTAATTATTTCTTCATACCTTGCACTGACTCCGCGACGCGCCACTTCCACTCCGTGCCACTGCGGAATGTCAGCTGGGTTGTTGCTGCGCCGCCGCCATTCGCCTCTGCAGATTCCAAAATATTTGCTGTGAAATATGGAGGTTATCGAGGTCCGCCACATTATCCCTCATTCTCACGCGTCAGACTCCTATCCTAAGTAGGCCATTATCGTCTGCAGTATATTGTGCCTTCTCAACGCCTCTGAAATCATTATTGTGTTTGCATAATGAACGAGCACGCTGGCTCGCCGTCGCCCCTGCCGCAGCGAGAGGAAACGTGTCCTTTTAGCGCGAAAGCGTTCGCCATTAGAGTCGATGATGTCAAATAAAGGCTCATCATGAGTTCTGAAGCCCTCCCGGAGTCTCTTTAATGCACGCTCTTGTCGGCGGCTGATCGCGGGCGGCGCTGGGACAAAGAGGCCGCCGATCTGCGCCGTCATAATTTGCATCTGAAAGGATCGACCCCGACTCCTCAAACGATCTGCTGGTGCTCGAGCCAATACCTGGGCACGAGCTCGCAAGAAGGGCGTTGCTAAGGCTCTACTGCCGTGGCTTGTTAACGCGTTGTTTTCGGCTAGAGGAGAAGGGAAGTTTGGGGGCTGTGTACATTCTAATCAGGGGCATCGCCGCTGAAGATACTTGTCAGAAACTCGTTCGGGATCCATGATTGGCGCTCGGCTAGACTGCTCGAAAGCATGCTCTGCAATGAGCTAACGGGCGGGGAGTGTAGCCTTTATGTTTCAGCGTTTGCCTCTTCAGAACTTAATTGTAGCCCAAGTCAAGTTCTAAACACTTAGCATAATGATAATGTACTTAAAGTTCACAAAAGCAACCTCTAAAATTAGATCAGGAACGAAGAACTATAAAATGAAGCTTTGAAATGGAAGTGTAGAAGGAGAGTGTAGTAGTTGGGCAAGTGTGATATAGGTCAGGCGCAAGGGTGTCGCGGCCGCGGGTGACCAGATGACCAGGCATCCATTACCTGTCATTAACCTGGCCACAGCGTTGCCACACCCGAGGTACACACTTGTCCTCGGATTTCCCACGAGGTGGACGGTGGTCGGCTATGCATGTGGGGATAGGCTTATATATTGATTGAGTGCTGTAGTAGTAGTGTAGCAAAGTTAAGAAGGTCTTCCGAAAAAGGCATCCGAGGGAGACATACTACAAGTGAGCGCAAAGCCTTGATTGCGAGCGCTCAGCCTTGGGACGGACACGGCCTGCGCCTCTGCCAGATCTGTGCAGTTCGATTTACATTCAAGGGAACGCCAAGATCTTCATTTTGGGCCGAATGTTCGAAACCCTTCATCTGGCCTGATCCCCCCCCCTTTCCCACCCCAAGCCCATCAGCCACACCACTCCTTGCCCACCGACCTTGTCTTATGCCACCCTGCCTCCCCGTCCCTTTCCCCCCCAACAACCCAGCGCCCAATTCTGGACTTTAATTATGTCTCAGATGGACCTTAATTACCGAGGATATGCAAATTATCATCTGCTTGGGGTATGTCGGTACTAATCATCGCTTTGAGGGGAGGGGGGAGGGGGGAGGATGGTCCAAAGTACCCACGATCAGCCAGAAACAAACGTGCGCGGCTGCGTTTGGGTTTCTCTCGTAGCACCCTGTGATTCACCCTTTCTTCATACACACTTGTTAACGATGGCACAAGGAAAATCTTAATAAGTGACTGCGAATGTATGTCCTGAGCCGAGTGAAACCGTCACATCCACGCAGGAATGTCTTACGAGACCATGTTGTCGGTTTTAGCCTGAATGGATTCGACTGCCCCTTCAGTATAACCACGTGGTGACAGCCATGGCGGGAAACCTGTGCCCTTGGATACCGCAGGACAGAATAGGGTGTGAGGAGCGAAGTGAGGCAGAGAGTAACGAAAGGAAAGGAGAGAATGGTAGTGAGAGGTATAGAGAAGCGCCCACAAAACAATGCATACAATGAAGGTGTTGCATAGAGCGATTCGATCCTTTTCCTTCAGTAATTGTGAGGAAAGGGACTTCAGCTTAGGGTAAGGCAGGCGGCGGGGGAAGCTTAAGCAGTACACCACACCCACACACCGACCGCGGGCGTGAGGGCGACGGCAAGAGCGGCCGGCAGCATCGCGGCCCAATTCGCGTGGAGCTGCCGTCGCGAGCTCGAGCCAGGCATTCCGCTCCAAGACTTACAAAACAGCAAAGTGTGAGGGATAAAGAGAGATAAATTGCCTCCAAATTCGGCAGCCGAGCCCGCCTGATGCGCGGACTTTTTAACGTGTCCTGAATAGGTCCGCGAGACAAAAAATGGAAGGAGTTAGTGGTCGAAATTTAGCTTCATCACTGTGGCCTGGACGAGTGAGTGTTTGTGTCCCCACCCTTACTCCTGACACGCCCTGGGGCGGCCCGACAGGAGGGGCGAAGGAGCCGAGGGATGATAGGGTGAGTGTGAAGGAGAGCGAACGCTGTTTTTTCTTCCTATTTTCTTGGTATGATTTCCAACCCGACACATAAGATCTTGCTTATTATTAGATATACAATGTGCTTTCCTGTTTACTTGCTTTTATCCATCTGTGATTTAGGTCTTATTTCTTCTTTTTAATGGTTTTTACCGTCGGTTACGCTTCCTCACTTTCCTTCTCCTTCTTCCATCTTCTCCTTCTCCATATTTTTTCCTCTCCTGATCCGCCCTCCCATCTGACACATGGTCCCCGTCAGGTTCAAGTTACTCCGAGCAGCAAGGCGACTGCTCACGTTCCGCAACGGTCGCTCGGGACTCCTCCGAAAGCCCTGTCACTCGTCCTGCTCGGGATGCCGGAATAAGGAGGGAGAGAGGGAGGAGAAGAGAGAGGGGGAGAGGGATAGGAGAGAGAGGAGGGGAGCGAGGAAAAGAGAGAGGGGGGAGAGGGAAAGGAGAGAGAGGACGGGAGGGAGGGAAAGAGAGAGGGGGGGAGGAGGGGAAGAGAAAGGAAGGCGATTGGGAAGTGGAACTTGGATCGCTGTCTACTGTACGGTTAAATGTACGCTACTGTATGCATGGGAGTATCATGAACGTGCTTGTGTCCGTACGTATGTGCTGTATGTGTGTACGTACATGTGAGTTCGTGTTTGTCTGGTTCTCTTGTGTGTGTTTGAGGTGCTGACTGATGCACTAGCCCTTCCAAGATAACGGCCTGGGCGGCGCGCCGTACAAAGCCGTGTGGATCTGATAGATGCAGAGGAGTGTGTGTATGTGCACGGAACACGGAGGCAGATGCTATCGCTCACCAAGCGGTGGCGGGATGACGGGGGTGGGGGAGGGGGGTAACTCCCACAGACACCAAATTTTGATGTTACTGAAGACAGCGTAGGCAAGTGGTTGGTTTATTACGTGTGTAAGAGACCAGTAAAAGATCTTTGTGGCGTCGATATTCCAAATACCGTCAGGAGTGACTATCTTAGGTGTGTCTACTCATAGTAGCAAAGGAGAAAAGTGCTTTGCGTGAGCTAGATATATTTTTCCTCTCTCTTCTACTCCCTGCCATCCGCTCACTCTCTTGCTCTCTCCTGCATCCACCCGCCTGGCTGAGCAAAGTCAGCACGACCAGGTGGGCGTCAAAAAGGTCTGGGAGGTTCCTTCAACGTCTGGTAGCCTTTCGTTATCTATCTATGTCTCTCTGTTTACCCCCCCTCCCCTCTCTCTCTCTCTCTCTCTCTCTCTCTCTCTCTCTCTTCTCTCTCTCTCTCTCTCTCTCTCTCTCTCTCTCTCTCTCTCTTCTCTCTCTCTCTCTCTCTCTCTCTCCCTCTCCCTCCCTCTCCCTCCTCTCCTCCCCTCCCTCCCTCCTCGCCCCATCCATTCCTCCCTCCCCCCTTCCCTCCCTCCCCCCTCTCTCTCCTCTCCTCTCTCTCTCTCTCTCTCTCTCTCTCTCTCTCTCTCTCTCTCTCTCTCTCTCTCTCTCTCTCTCTCTCTCTCTCTCTCTCTCTCTCTCTCTCTCTCTCTCTCTCCCTCTCCCTCTCCCTCTCCCTCTCTCTCTCTCTCTCTGGCTGACATTCAGCCTATTTCCTGTCACGTTCCTGCTGTTCGGCCTGTAATTGTCTCGGGAACGAGAATAAAACTCCTCTCAAGATTCTTTTTCTTTCGTCACTGAAGATGATTGTCTGGACGATGCGTTTGTCGGGGCTTCCTTTGGGTCTTTCTCACTGGAACCGAGAGGTGCCCGAAGAGGCCGTCGGCCGAGAGGGCTCCCTTCTCTTCATCGTAAAGCGTGCGAGTTGTCTTTGTCTCGCAGCAGACATTTTCCAAGGCTTAAATCTAGTTTTATTTTTTCCGCCGCGGCGTGGACCGGCAGCCTCGCTAGTCTCCCTCGGCGAGGCCGGGTCTCGGACGCGGCCTCACGGGGCGTGCCCCTCCCTCGCAGCTTCCTCCTTCTATCGACGGAAGACAAGAGTGTATGCATTTGCTTTCTTTCTGTCTTTCTTTCACTCTGCCTTTGTTCCTCTTCTTCCAATTTCGCTCATTGTGCCACGGGAGACAATGAGGTTTAATTACGACGTTCCTTGGAGCTCGTGTCACAAATGGCGTTAACTTCTTGCATATTTTTACTTCAGACGGAAAATAATTGCCTTGTGATTAATTATTTGATGGCATTGTCTTAGTTTATAATTATCTAGTTGTCCACTGAAAACTATGATATTAAACATGTACCTCGGTATGCATATCTCTGTATCTGTATTGGTATCGGTTGCTATATATATACATAGCGTCCCTTACTTAAATGAAGGCTCGAAATGAAAGTTGCGAGACCGGAAGTGAGGGAGACGACGCCTTATTTTATGCCATTATCTCGGGCACCAGAGATAAGGGATGAGATGCCCTCACAAAAGATGCCCTCGAACAGCATCCGGCGCAGAGGAAACGTAGGAGAGGAGGAAGGGGCGCCTGTCGATGCGGGACATAGGAACTTGAGCTCTATGTTGCCCCGTCGCAAAGTCGTCGATCTGATGTTTATATTTTCCGAAAGTACCTGTCTAAATAATCTCAAGGTGTAATGAACCGTCAGGTCAAAGGTCACAAAGATTATTATCCATTGCTCTTAGCAGTTATGGTGATGTTAATGATGTATATCTCTGTCTTTGAAGTCTTGCTTTTGTTGTGTCTGTGTCTGGGCTCTGGCCATGGGTTTGCTAGAAGCGTATTAGTGCATGTATGTGTGTACCTATGTATGTAAATTAGTATTTGCGTGCTTGCAGGTGCGTGCGTGTTCGTGTTTGTGTATGTAAACGTTTGTTCATGCCGATGAGAAAGGAGGTAAAGGACCGGATCGCTTGTTCAGTCAATAGCTAGTTAACTGAACAGCAAGTTCTTAACTCTAACCTCTAGTATCTTATGGGGAAGACAGACAGAGACCGAACATGGCCGCGGGGTGAGCGAGCGAAAGGGGGATGCTGGCCCTCGGAGCTATAATTCAGCGGGTTTCATTCAGCGGGTTTGATACAACGGGTTAATTTTCTCTCTCCTGCCTCTTGGGTCTCACTTCCTGGGCTCGAGGCGAGAGGGTGTGGTGAGGGCGGGGAGGGGGAGGAGGCTGAGGGGGGGGTGACTCATCAGATTAAGATTACATTACCACTTTAATATGTATTTCTTATAGGGAACAAAGGGTTATTATTCCGAAGTTCTTGCCACACACACACCAAATCCAAATGCTCCTGGCTGGCATGTTGGCGCAAATCACTTAGCTGAGAGGTGCTTCGGTTACGTGATCTGCCGCAGGGCGTCTGTGACCGGTTTACGACGGCCGCGGGCACTGACCGGGCGGCGTGAACAGATCCGTCAGTGGGCACGAGGGCGAAGGGCATGGCCGGTGTGACTCAGGCGCCGCAGCCGCGAACTGGGTCAAGCATGGTGCCCGCGCGGCAGAAGGACGACGGGCAGCGAAAGCAGGAGGTCGAGGAGGGACCTCTTCCCCCACCGGCGCCGCCACCGTAGGATGATGCCCGAGGGCGGTGGCGTGGCGGCGGCGCCATGCATGAGCTGCAGAGCGTGACCTTTCATCTCCTTGTGCCTGCGGGTCATTGCTAGGTCACGGCTAGGGAGGCTGGGGTCGTGCCAAAGGTCAGGCCATTATTCTATCGAGATGAGATGACGCTTTCAAGAGAAGTCGCTTGCTTGCAGCGGAGAGATTCCAAGGGAGGATGCACCCCCATACACACTTTCATCGGCGGGGAAGCGGGCGGGGGGGGGATGTTCTGCATTCCATCCTACCGAACTGAAGACCGATGGAGAGCAAAGATTAAAGATCCCCGGAAACAAATTCACGGCGTCGAGGAATGGATGGAGTTGACTGATTAATGCGAGGTCTTCATGCCCTCGGGGAAGGAGTCAGTTATCTGGGCTGCGGGCGTTGTGATGCTCTGCCTCTCCGGGGGGGGGGGCGCCCAAGTCTTCGCCGTTTGCATACATTGCTTCCCGTTGCTGTCTCTCTCTCTCCCTCTCTCTTCTCTTCTCTCTCTCTCTCTCTCTCTCTCTCCTCTCTCTCTCTCTCTCTCTCTCTCATCTCTCTCTCTCTCTCTCTCTCTCTCTCTCTCTCTCTCTCTCTCTCTCCTCTCTCTCTCTCTCTCTCTCTCTCTCTCTCTCTCTCTCTCTCTCTCTCTCTCTCTCTCTCTCTCTCTCTCTCTCTCTCTCTCTCTCTCTCTCTCTTCTCTCTCTCTCTCTCTCTCTCTCTCTCTCTCTCTCTCTCTCTCTCTCTCTCTCTCTCTCTCTCTCTCTCTCTCTCTCTCTCTTCTCTCTCTCTCTCTCTCTCTCTCTCTCTCTCTCTCTCTCTCTCTCTCTCTCTCTCTCTCTCTCCTCTCTCTCTCTCTCTCTCTCTCTCTCTCTCTCTCTCTCTCTCTCTCTCTCTCTCTCCCTCTCTCTCTCTCTCTCTCTCTCTCTCTCTCTCTCCTCTCTCTCTCTCTCTCTCTCTCTCTCTCTCTCTCT
>NW_020869733.1:359184-361684 GCF_003789085.1 Penaeus vannamei | reverse complement strand
CCGGTAAAATCATTTCTCACTTTCCCGCGCTCTGCCAGTCCGGGTTAATTATCCTCTTCAAAGATAATTAACATGAGCGGGCGAACGCTTCATACGGGGACGAGGACGAGTCAGGATCAAGAGTCCAAAGGGCGCGCCCGACGGAGGAGGCGTCGAAGGGACAGACGGAGGGGGAAAGGAAGGAGATGCCATGCACGGTTTGAGATGCGGGGAAGTGTTGAGGTTAATCGGGTGTGACTGAATCGGCCGCGGGTTTGTCAGCTGGGATGTGCCCTCTCCTGGCGCGGAGGCTTCGTGGTACTGATAGCGGTTCATTACAGTTCATTTTAAGCGCACTAAGCTTCGTTGTTTTATTACTTATCCGTTGCCCTGTGTGAGGTGAACTCATAAGCCTGTTAAGAGGTGTTATCGTGAGTAAACGTGCGGGAAGAGAGAGAGGGAATGAAAGATTGAGAGCCACAGAGAAGAGGGCAGGTGTGGCAGGTGTTACTGTGGCCGTGACAGGGCGTCGGCAGGTGGGCGGTGCACGGGCGTTGGGGGTGTTGGGACAGGTGTGGGCTGTGGCCGGGTACAAAGCCATGCCATGCCTCGCTGCACACCGCTCTCTCGCTCCTTCCATTGCCACCTCACTGCCACCCCGCTTCTACGCCACCATAACCCTACGCCACAACTTCTACTCTGCCACTTGTGCCCGGCTCTGCCACGACTGTGGTGTCATGACACGAACTGTTTTGTGCTACTTGAATCTCCTCTCACACACTGACTGCTCCCCAGCGCCCGCGAACCCGCCAACGGACACAGGCTCTTTCACTACAACCGTCATTGCCTCCTCTCACCCCGCCGTGTTATCTTAAGAACCTCATTAACTCCGCTGCGCTCTTCGCTCTAACTTTTCAAAAAAACTACACGGATGGCAGTGTCAGATCGTACGTGAATTTTAATGAATTCCTTGCACCATTTCGGCCCTCGGTGCAGTGCTGCCGTCCACATCTGCTAAGTTCGTCGTATAAGGATTGTGTTCCATCAAGATAAAATCTCTATGTTTTTTCTTCTCGTGGTTTATTTGTCAAGTTGTCTCGTCTGTTGTGATCTTGATACTCCCGCTGTCGTTATCAAGCTCATTAGAGCAACATATGTGTCACTGTTGCAGTTCTGTGAACAGTGTCGTCAGATCTCAGATGTTTGATGCACAAACTAGACTCGTTGAATTGCTTTCCCCGCCTCTCCCTCAAATTTCTGCTACAGCTATCTCCAATCGCCTCAAACTTAAACCAAAAACCTTCAGAATATCCTGGAGGAGACGAGATGAAATCCCACAAAGTTGTGTCATGGACCGTGTATATTAATCCCAATCGGTCTAATGCGCTTTTACGGGGCGAGCGATGTCTTGAGCGACGGTTAATGCGCATCCTCTGACAAGGGAAAGAAAGCGATATTCTCTCATTTTTCGTCTATGAAAGCGCAGGAGAAACCGCTCCACCAGGCACTCAATGTAATTCCCGAAGGCATCTGCGCATCCCCGCTCGTCCCCGAAATCTGTTGATCGGCCGACGAGGGAGACCGCGTATCGTCGGGATCTGGCGACGTCTTCATGTCCTCCTGAGTGGTGCAAGACCCGACCGGTCAGTCTCAAGGCAGTCGACGCGGCTGCCTTCCAGTTTATGAGTCATTGACGCTTTTTCTCATAACGCAGCGCATGTCGAGATTTGTTAAGCAAAGAAAGCCGCGATGTTTAACACAGGTTCTCCGATTTATTGTGGAGCCCGAGAGGTGTCGTAGGCTGTCAGGGAGGTTAATTATCATACTTTTGCATGTCACTTGATGAGACACCTCTGTTGGCATGACATTGTTGTGGACACGTCACTCTGATCAACATGCCCCCGTCACCGCGTCACACTAATTTGCATGCCATCGCCATTACCTCACTCACCACTCGTAAAGAGGAAAATTGTAGAATTTGATGTATTGACATTTGTTTTCTTTAAGCTGTGCATTTGTGGCAGCCATGTGTGCAGTAAGCCACGACCTGTGTGCGATTTTTTTTTTTATTTATTTATCGGAGAGCAGACTCGTAATGACACTGCAGGTCACTCAACTGTTGAGAATGCATTATGGCGGCGCCTTAGGTATTCTAAGGAGGGAATCGATAAAATTTGCGGTACGCGAAACTTTATTTGCACCTATTCAGGAAGGCTTTGTGGCCGCCGTGCAAGTAGGCGCAGGTCTCGAACGGAGGTTGAATATCCAAGGCAGAAATTAGAAAGTCACCTCAGAGATGACAATATTTTGCAGCTTTTTCTGATAATTGTAAAATGACTTTTACTCCGAACCTGGGAAGAGATGTTATTTTATAAGCGACTGATCGTAAGAGCCAGTGTTAATTACGATCGGTGCGGACTATCGCCCTTAAATCAGGGGTTGTCCAACATTATCTACGTTGTCTTGGATTTTAACCTCTATAGTGCAGTGGAACGAGGAGACCCAAAATCGTACACGCGGG
>NW_020869733.1:349184-354184 GCF_003789085.1 Penaeus vannamei | reverse complement strand
GTATATTTCATAGTATACTGTATGTTAATTGATGCCTTATAAGAAATTTGATACCGTTCGTCCAAACTAAACATTCTAAGAAACTTCCAGCAAATATACGAATGCCCTTCTAACAGTTTACTAAAGCACACCTAACAATGTACTAAAATGCACAAATCACAGTCTGATCTGATGGTCTTATCTTACTCATAGTCAAGTGTTAAAGTATCGATCTAAAGTGCACGTCTGACCAGGCGTCCAGGTCCCTCTTGCAAGTGCTTGTACGTGGCGCCAGTTTCACAACACGCGCATTCGATCAAAAAAAATCAATTTAGACACAGAAAGGTTGCTTTAGCAGCGCCTGGTAACACTATCACCTGCATCAGTCAAGCAAAAATAAGCACTTGAATGTTAATGTATGATTTCGACGATTAGTATTTGATTAGGCAAATTATGCGACTGTGAGTCAGGTAAAGCTGTCAGCAGGTAAGTATTCAAACGCATATATTGCAATCAGACACCATCTCTGCACCATATTAATCTAACGAATTACTAAACCGTTACTAACTTCCTAACAAAAGCACTAACATCAACTAATTTTGCGTGTATATACTAACAACTAACACTCACTAATCACCAAATACTAATGATGCACCAATACTAATTGCACTAACTAGCACCATACTAACAAGTGCACATTGCTAACACCAAGGTAAGTAGTGAGGTAAGTACCGTTCTGTTCTTAGAGAGGGTTGTCAACTTGCATATTGCATAAACCAGTTTTTGATACGCCACCAAACTGACATGTTGAAATGGTGTCCTAATGTTTGTCCATCATACAATCAGCCGTTTAACTTATATGTTGTTAATAAAACACTGTTTACAGTTGCAACTTTGTTCAGCTGATTTTGTGTACCTTTTTGCCTCATGGTTACACCTCTTCAATAAGAAAATGTATAGTTTCCTTGAATTTTTAAAGTTTAGTTTCTCAACGTGAGCACAGAGGAAATGTATTTTTCATTTACTGGTGATTTTCAACTTATTCAAAGGTTCTAAGTAAAATATCAAACACGAAACTGCATTGGTAAGTAAATAAAGATACCATTATTTAACTAATATTTGACAGTAATGATAACGAATGATGGGAGACATTTTTTTATTTTTGTTTTTAGGATAGCAATCTCTGGCTTTTCTACTAACACTTATTGCTTCATCTGAGTATATTTCCTGCACAGCCCCATCTAGGTATCCCCATTTGATGTTACATTATCAGTTTTAATATTAACTGTTGAAATTGTAACATAATTGTATTGTAGTATCCTAATAAGTACTTTAACCAGTGAGATCGTGATTTGTAATGCTGTTCTAAAACTGGAGGTACCTCATGTAATATATTAATTTCACTAATTGTCCTTTTCGCTGCTGCTTTAATGCGACCAAGAATGAATGTGCAAATGTAAAGGTACGGGAATAGTCCTTTGAGCTATTCATCTATTGAGTCAGGTACCACCAGGGGGGAACCTGCGCACGAACCTATTGTGGACGTCTGATCTTCTTCGTTCCCTACACACAACACTGGTAACAAAGGATCCAGTCTTATAAGGCCTTCCTTAACGAACTTCTCTCTCTCGCCTGTTTACTGCTCGACCTGCTTATCCTCACCAAGTACTAATGAAACTAACCAACAGCCCAGAGCCAGGCAGTAAGGATCACAACAGGGCTTAACACAACAGTGATTCAACAGTGACATCAACAGATCAGATCCGGTCCTAAAACTCCAGATGGTGATGGGTGTGATGAACACGACTTATTAACAAGGAAATGCTGAGTTTAACACACGATATGTTCAAGCTAATCCAAGGACTCCTTAGAAGCACGAGGGAGTGACTAAAACCCCGAATGCGGTACTAACCAAATACTAATCCGAACACTGCTCGATCAAAATGTCCTAAATGTATTTTTCTTGCCAAAGATAATGGGCAGCAATCACAGCTGCTCGGGCAGATCAGCTCAAGGCTTTTTTGTCAGACAGAAGCTGCTCACTCACCGCGTGCAGCGCTTGGCCCTCCTGCCGTCCCTCCCACGCCGCCCGCCCTCCGCCCGCAGCGCTGACGGTGGGCGAGGGAAGGCGGGAAGGGCGCCCCGGTGACCAGAGGGACGAGAGGCCATGTGTGTGTCTGTCTGTCTGTAGATGAATAGAGAAAATGTGATATATGTGTGCGTATATATATATATATAATATATATATATATATATATATATTATATATATATATATATATGTGTGTGTGTGTGTGTATGTATGTGTGTGTGTGTGTGTGTGTGTGTGTGTGTGTGTGTGTGTGTGTGTGTGTGTGTGTGTGTGTGTCTATATACATACACGTATATATGTATATACATACACACACACACACACACACATATATATATATATATATATTATATATATATAATATATATATATATACATGCATGTATGTGTACATATATACATATATGTATGTATGTATGTATACACACACATATACATATACATATATAAATGCATGTATGTCTATATACATTATACATATATCTATATTCATATATATATGTGTATATATAATATATATGTATGTATACAAATACATATATGAATATATGTATGTATACAAATACATATATGTATATATGTATGTCTGTGTGTATGCGTTTGTATATGTGTGTGTATATGTGTATGTATGTATATGTACATATACATATACATGCGCACGCTCACACACACACACACACACACACATACAAACATATATATTAATATATATATATATATATATATATATTATATATATATATATATATGTTTTGTGTGTGTGTGTGTGTGTTTGTATGTATGTATGTGTGCATGTGTGTGTGTGTGTGTATATATATATATATATATATATATATATATATATATATATATATATATATATATTATATATATATATATAATTTATATATATATATATATAATTATATATATATTATATATATATATATATATATATATATATATTATATATATATATTATATATATGTTATATATTTATATATATATTATATATATATATATATATATATATATATATATATATATATATATATTGATTTATTTATATATGTATATGTATATATTATATATATATATATATATATATATATATATATATATATATATATATTATTTGTATTGGTATTGTTATCATCGATATTATTATCATCATTATCAATGCCGTTATTATTGTTGTTAAGAACACCATCATCAACATCACTATTAGTGTTCTTATTGCCACCATCATCACGACCATCACTGCCGTGCCCTCCGCCCCCACCAGAGCGACCACCAGTTTCCGAGTTCCTCTTGCCCAGTGGTCCGGATGCCCTCGGGTTCGGATGATGGGTCGGATATTATCCCTTTCCCCTCCCAAAAGGTGTAATTGATTTATCGAAGTAGATCTCGCGCCCACGTTTTCTTAGAGGTGAACATCAAATGATTTACGTGTCCAGTGCGTTGATTACGATAAAACCCGAGGATCTCTTTCCCTTCATGCGGCAAAAAGCAGCCCGGGAGCCGTGGGAAAAAGTTGCCCCGCGCCCCCGAGCAGCCGCCGTGGCCGCGGTTTGGAAGGCGATTTGTGGGCTCGATATTTTACTCGCTGCAGAGCAAGTGATGCCAAGGGGCTGCTGAGCCGGAGATAGCGCACAAAGTATTCGAGAATGTCTTCTCAGGGTTCCAGATATTCCCGTATTATTGATAGGAAATTTATGATGCATCGTAAAGATGCGACTCAAAAGATTAAAACAAAACTGTAAGATGTTTCAGTTTTGTTGCAAGTTAGAGAATAAAGAATCTTAAACGTTGCTATTAGATTTTGGTTGCAAGACGAATTACCAGTTTTCTAAACAGTGTCATGAACGTAAATAGCAAGTAATTGAAATGCAATAAGCCCAATTATTATACCGTATGTCTTAATCATGCGGTAGCAACTAAATGCCATGCAACATGTTGGTGTACGAGTCTCCACGTCGCCAAGGTTCCTCTCTCAGCAACACGCAGTCATACAAGTTACAGAGGGTAATTTTTCCTGAAGATTACGATTATTTTATCATGGGATGTTTTGAAGAGAAATTAGTGTGAGGGAGTTCGTAAATTCGCGATTGCTTCGATTTATACATCGCCTTTCGGAGCGTTTCATAGATGTTTCGTTTCTATAATGAATTGCGACTGCGCAGCACAAAACGTGACTCTTTATTAGTCCTTCAGTCAGTTCTTTAAGATGAATTAGATGCGAATGCAGGTGATTCCGGTTCGTAGTGAAAGTACAGTTAAATACATGAACTTCCTGTCTCCCACGTCTGGCCTCCGGGACTAATGAGTGTGAATCCCGGCCCTTCACCCCGAAGCAGGGAATTGGACAGTACCCCCCCCCTCCTTCCTCGTCTCCCGGCCCAAAATTAACCAGTCGTAGATGTGGGACCAGTAATGACCCTAATTGTCACGTCTTTGACAAACGCCGGGAGTTCTTAGGAGCAGAGCGCTAATCCTTCTTTTTTGCTTAGGTCTTTGCATCTACATTATGTTAAGCGAAGGGTTTACGGGAACTAATTCAAAATGCAAAGGCATGCTTCTATAACACAAAGCGAATATGACGAGCATATTTGAACTGGGCGTTTTTAATCTCTTCCCAATCTGTTATTGCAGCCCCCCAGCAACCACAGAGGTTGGTCGCTCATGCACGAAATTTTCCAAAACCTCAGCGGTCGTCGATGAGCGTTACGGGGACGACCGGGCGCGCGGGATTGTTGTGTTTTGATTCACTCCCTTTTTCGCATTGTTGCCTTTGTTTAGACGGTTTATGATGGCCCGTCGTCTCCGCCCCAGTGCCTCGCGACAAAGTCTTTTTCGCGGTGGATCTCCTCCAGGTTCCCTGTTCCGTCCTAGACTCCTGTCTCCAGCCTCGGGGGCCGTCAGTGCAGCCGCTTGGTGCTGCCGGTTAGCC
>NW_020869733.1:339184-344184 GCF_003789085.1 Penaeus vannamei | reverse complement strand
TTAACCTGGAATGGAAGTGGCACTGCTGTCACTTCGTTCCGTGTTTTTCTATCGTCAGAGTATTAAAATAGTTTATTTCCGTTAGTACCCGTCATCTTGGCAGCAGGGAAGTTGTAGTGTTGTTATCACAGATGTTATGGGAATGAGGAGAGGTTGTTTACAGTTAACAAGCGCAGCAAGGCATTGTCTGTCGCATTAGAGTGTGGAAAACCTTTTAATTGCAGCTATTGTAGAGCTCTACCGAAGCCCTCGTGTCACTTCCTGCTGGAGGCCCGAAGGGAGCATGGCAGGGAGAGCGGGGCCGCTGTGCGAGAGGGAGGAGCTACTCATAGGGAAGCGTCGGGAGGAGACACTTGCATGGGCCCGGAGTGAAATGGCGGAGGAAGGAAATGCTAGTCTGTTGAAGTCGATTGGTGAAGGTGATGAGTAGACGTGGAGGTGCATGGGAAGTCGAGGCCTTAATGGTGGAAAATGGATTGTTGGCGCTGGTGGAGGAGGGAGGCTAGGTGCTGGTGGCGAGGGGGTAAGGCTGGGGTGGTGGAGCATGACTGGGAGTGGAGAGGTCAAGGCCCCCACCAGCACCAACTTCACGCGACGCCGAGACGCTCCTTCCCCCTTCCTTCCTCCCGCAGCAGTCACGCCAAGTCCCCCCTTACCCACTGACAGCTTCGCCCTCACGAACCGCCAACAGAGGCATCGCACGACCCGTCCCTAACGCCATTTGCACGTACGGCAACCGGCGACGACTATCACGACCCCCTCTTTCCTCCTTCCAAGACCTCGCCCTCCCCACCTTCATTATGAGAGGCCGTCGGACTTGTCTGTGACCTCTATGCTAACACAGGTCATCAACGCTGACCTTAGCCCTCATTATGTTCTCATCTTAGCATTCACATTGCAGGTTGTGCCGTTTTTATGTCGACCCGATGCCAAAGAAATGATATAAAAGCTAAACTGTCAGCTGTCAGACATTTTAACATCTTTCGCATAAAGTATGTTTTGCCACCTTATTATTAAGGGACGTCTGTAAGGCTAAAGTTGATTACTTTCCAGATTGATTTCAGTTTATACTTAGTCCTGATATATATATATATATATATATATTATATATATATATATATATATATATATATATATATATATATATATATATATATATATATTATATATCATACATATATAAAAGTATGTGCGTGCGTATGTGTGACAAGATTAAGAAATGAAATGTACGTTTATTGAATTTGTATTAAAGCCTGTAGGTCAACACCAGCCAGCCTCCAGCCTGTCTAGCTGGATCGTCCCGTGCATGAGAAACCGCATGGCCCTCTCAGCCCCCCCCCCCCCTGCCCCAGCTTCGACGTGGCAAATGGCCGCCTGTCGTTTAGGAGTGCTCAGTCACGGGATTCGTTGAGCTGTGTAAGGCCATCAAGGAATGTCACAGGAAGAGGGTTTAAGAACGAGAGAACTCGAGAGGGAATTGGGAAAGGAGGAAGAGGGAGGAGAGGAACTGCAAGAGTCCAAACAACAAAATCTCGCAAACGACGTGCCTCTCCCTCCGTCCCTTGGAACCACGTCCCGCCGCCTCTCGTCCCATACCACAGTTTTTGTGGTTAATTTTTTGTTTGATATGAAGTCATCACTGCTGAGGGGCACGCACACGCGCAGACATCTCAAGCCAATCAGATATAGAAACTCCAATTTAGAATTAAATACTGGCTTTGGCAAGACGGTCGTTCGGGACAGTCACTATGTCCAGGAAGTGATAGAATCGAATGTAATGCATAAACAGAGGGAAGGAATTGTTAAGGGATAGTAGATAAGTTCTGGTGCAGAATATCCACGGGCGGAACAATCTAATGGCGGCCTGGTACAGATTGATACAAACTGGTACACGTGTGAAAGACAAAGTTTGGCACGAAGGCGCAGGCCGGTACAGAGCATGCAGGAGGGCATAGTGATACGGGACAGGTGGCCATCTTGAAACGGTCTCGGAGACGCCCTTGGGCATACGACTCACTTCCTGCCCTCTGGGCCACACCTGGGACTGGGGACTTCGGCCTGTCTTCCCTTGCCTTTCTTTCTTTTCCTTTATCGCTTTTTGCGTTCCTCCTCGCCGCTATTTCCTCAAACGCGCCACTCCGATTGTATCGTTCATTATTCACAGTTATCATGCATATGTCATTGTTCTCATTCCATTTCCTTCATCACCGTTTATTTTCGCCACACCTCTTCCCCGCCATTCTTTGTCTTCTCTCTCCCACGCTTCCTCCCGTTCGCAGTCTGCGCCGAAGGTGCGAACAAGTCCCTTATCTGACCTTACGGTCCCTATCGTCACGCACCATCGCCGCCTGCGCCGCCGCCGTCGAGCGCTGCTTGATCGGACACAATGAAGCCATCACATACATGCATGCACATGTGTATGTACAAGCACGCTTTCCATGCGGGCGCAGAGATAAATGTGCTGGCGTGCGCTTTACCTGCGTACACGCATGCTGCGGATGTATGAGCAGGAGCAAACCTTGTAGAAATTGCTTGTGTTGGAGTGGAAGCTTGGAACGGCTCTGCGGTGAAGGAGCGAGGGAGCAGGTGCGGCTCGTAATATATATTTAGAACGAGTGAGGCTGCTTTGCACGGGACGGTTTGTGTGGTCGGGAAGAGATCGAAGGAAGCCACCGCGGCAGGGAAAGGAGTTGAGGTGGAGCGCGGGCGGGGGGGGGGGGGCACAGGTCTCGAGAGTGTCTGAAGGAACAATTTGCAACGTGGGAGAGGGGGGGGGGGGCAGGGTGGACGGGGGAGGAGGACGGAGGGAGGGATAGTAGCAGTGCCCGGGGCGGCATTCGTGACTTCCGGGCCGTTGGGCTTCCGTCGGTGAAGGTGGGGGAGAAGGGGGTGAGGGGCCCGAAGGGGGTATGGGGAGGGGCTGAGCAGGCCATGGAGCTTCCATAGCTTATGACGCCCTCATCCCCCCCCCCCACACACACACACACAGACTAAGGGGACGTCCTGACGTAGCGGGAAAATCAAACATGGCTCAAGGTCTGCGATGCGACATCTTTATAAGACGCCCCCGAGGTGATGCATCCCCCTAGCAAAGACAGCGGCGGAAAGGAGACCCATTTTAGTCACAGGAATTTCGTTTAGGATTAATAGAGCGCCTAGTAATGGGCAGAAAGGAGCTGCGGAAAATCTTCAAGTGTGTTGATATGTTGCAATATTCTGAAATACGGCTCCACAGTCTTATTATCGACGTAATGTCAAAGCTAATGAAATGTTTTTTCTTTTATTTTTTGTTGAACGTGTGTTGTGATTGCATTACGCAGCAACACTAAACGGATACTTGGTGACGTCTTGACACGAGAGGCCACTGTGTTCCCGTTGATGATTAGGCTTCCGTCCGCCCTGCGTTCCCACCCCTTCCGCCATTCGCCTCCTGAGACCCGTTCGCACGCCCGACTCGTCCCTGCTGGCCCTCCAAGCCATAGCCACTTCCCCTCTGCCTCACACCTCTTCAGCTCTTCAGCTGCCCTCGCGTGTACTTTCCACGCCCTGCCTTCGCCGCTTCCCTGTTCCGCTTTCTCCCCCCTTCGTGCCTCCTCTTCTTCCTCCCTTCCCTTCCCCTTCTCTCCCACCAAGTTTGGCTGGCCTAGTGACTGTTTTCCACCGAATATCTTGCCTGGGGAAGACAGGGCTGAATGCAGTCACATTTGTAAAAGCACACCCACGAAAATGTTTCGTTTCACTGTCAGGAAAGGGAGCGGGCGCGTTCGAGGGAGGGGGCGGGGGCGCCAAAGCAGCAGCGATGGCAGAACTGCTTTGCCGTCAACGCCAGTGCGCTAAGGACGGAAGTAGGGGACGAAAGCTCCTAAATACCGAGTCTGCGCATTACTTGCAGAACTGACATTGCTTATTTGGGAATTCATTCAGGTCCCGACATGGCTTCAGTTACAACGATCTGTATGTAAAGAATGAGTCAACGAAGATAAGCATCCGTGGCTTGCGAAGCGAAGAGCAAACCGTCATTTTTCAGGCGTGCATTTGTGATGTGACCGATTCAGCAAATATATAATGGAAATATGATCCTCTGACGTAATGCACACACCATTACACGGGCAAAACGCAGCGATCGCGCCCGAAGCCGCCGGGGCACGAACTGCGCCCTCTATGAAGGGGAAAACTTTTTTTATCGAATCGGTGCTGTGCGTCGAGCCAGCGTGGACGAATCCCAGACGGACGACTGTGTGCAGGGGAGAACCGGGTTGGATTCCGGTGGAAGGCAAATGGAATATGGGGCCGGGGATTCATATTGCGTTCAGCAAAACAAAATTATTCACGTAAGATAACGACATTCATGCACACTGATAAAACTTTCACAGTGGTAGAAATAATTACGTGACCCAAGGTTTTTACACTAGTAAGATAAGTCATAACCAAACTAAAGTAAGTTTCAGGAACAAAGATAATGACTACTCGCTATACTCCTCCACCTCACTCATAATGGCGCCTAAAGCACATACTCTCAGTATCGGAAGGAAATTACACGTTATGCCTGGAAACCGTATTTCAAGCCACGAAAAAATGGCCCGATCTTCGACCGTGCTTCACGTCTGCACTTATTGACCCAGTGGTTATCATATTTCAAATGATTTATTGAAGAAAACGCATGTCTAGACGAGCTTGTCCCGCTTGGCCGGCCGCCACAGTGCGACCCCGAACGACGGAGCGGAAGGTGCGCCTCGCCGGCCCGGGACCGCTCGTCGATGGGCTGGCGCTCCAGCCAAGCCATCGGCGGCGAGAGCGGCTTCCCTGGGAAATGTGGCTAGAAAATGTTAACACATATTGAAGATGTACCATTATGCAATGATAAGCATGAGTCAAAAAATCTTTTACTTTTACTACTTATTACTATGCTGTTTCATGTAAACATGATATGTCAAAATGAACAAGAAGGGCATTCCAGACCGAATGAGAGATGTGTGGCATTACACCGGCGACAGACGCAC
>NW_020869733.1:321684-324184 GCF_003789085.1 Penaeus vannamei | reverse complement strand
GTTCACTCAGTGTTATCGTATCCAGACACGCCTAAAGCTTCCGATATTCCTATTGTATAACAATTAGTCATACTTTATCTGACTACGATATACTGAAGAGTATATAAGTTAATAGATCTGAGGCTAGTAATCGATTTTAATAAAAAATAGTATATCTAGTGTTATAAGTAGTACGAAGGTATAGGTTATACTGACAATCCGACGCGGAGTGAGCGAGTACGGTATCAGTACAGGTGATAGAGAAGATAGGTAACTCAGAGGTAGTACATGGCATGAGTATTATGATAAATTCACAAGAGTTCTATAACATATAAAGATTGAACACTACTAACAATATATAAACACAAGTAGTAACTCAGAGAAATACGTGAATATGACAAGATTAATAAATTATATACACTAAGTACTACACTTATTTAATTATGCCTAAGCTCACGATGTTAATATATAGGTTCGACTATAGTACTCAACATAACAGTAAATAGCGTATTTAGAATTATTTTGAAACTAAATCACATACGAAATGAATATCAATCACGTTATATTACTGCATAAATAAATGATATTATAATACTAACTATTATTTAACTCACGTATAAACTAGGATAAAAATTATATGAACCCTTTATTAGGACTAAATAGAAATTATATATCAGAGCTCGCGATTAGTATAGTAGAGCGTAATAGCAGTCCCATACATAAGACCTAATACGACGCTGGGATACTAGAGGCTACCAGTTAGTATACTAATAGAGATAATTACTATAACGTGAAATTATATTTTAGCAATAATCAGCTGTACAGAGAGTAAGTGACGAGCGAGTACTAAAATATGAGTATGACTGCCGCAGTAATCCTACAAGACTACATAGTAATTTGCTTCACGGAAACGTATAGCTGAGCTGAGTGCGCGATATATATTACTTCACGGTAAAGTAGTAAAGTAGTTGTGGGTACCAATCTCACGAGCTTATATAGCTAGATCACTTCTATAATTAAGATAATATACAGTTGATATGAGAGCCTGAGTATACTAAGTAGTCTAAAAGTAGCTGACATGTAACTATACATAGATATACACAATAATAGTACGTACTACTGAGGTATTTTAGATGTATAGTGATACGAATACGTACAATAAAATACAAAAAATACATTACATATATAATAATTAAGGATACATAATTATACTAATATGGTATTATATATATACTATGATATGAATCATAATATGTATTATGTATGTATATATAATATAATATGTATGTATGTATATTCGTATGTACATATGATTACTTAGCACCTATTAAATATAACCTACATACTATCATATGTTTATAATTATCGGACTATATATATACTAATTTATATATATAATAAGACCCGCGTTATTTACAATATACTATTCGGACTTCTCGCAATTATTAGTCATTATACTATACTAGTATTCTCGCAATAAATCACTTGATACTATATGAATATAGTCACTAATAACGCTCTCCCCATCCCCCTCCCTGTGCAATCCACTTGAGGTATATATTATGTGTGTATATGGCGATTACGATGAAAAGTCTGTAATATTATGTCATTATATAGTATATCCCATAAGTATAGTAAATCAGTAAACGCATATATTTAGCCGCTTTTTTATTTATACTCACTGTAAGATTTTATCGATCTAGTTTTGGTTGTGTGTGTGCTGTTTAACTTTGTGTGTGTGTGAGCAAGTTTGTGGGAGATCTTATGAGAGTTCGATAGTACTCTTACCTAACTACATACTCCTCTTAATATATGTCATAGTCGTATACGTATCTATATTGATAGTTTATGTATGCAGAAGAGCGATTATTATTAGTAATATAATATGGACAATATATGTTATGTGTGATTCAGTACATAGTCTATTACTTATATATTTACTTATATAGTTAATATATAGTATATGATAGCATATATATGAGTAATAAGGCCTCAATGATAATAGTAATAATAGTATAATTTTGCAACTGTAGACTTATTATATTTTTTCAATAGACACTAAGATACTTTGTCTATGATCACTTGAGATAATAATAAAGACTTATATTATTGAACAGATTCATATATTTACTATTATTATAAATTAATGCGCACTACTAATTGATTATCATATAATTCAACCTTTACACTATACATATATCACTATAAAATTAGTATATTTTTATACTCAACTTATATACGAGTAATAGTCTAATACTCTTTGATACCTTACATATACTAACTATATTAGTATTATGTAGCTATTTGAATGTATTGAGTATAGTATTTAATATATAATAATACATTATAGGCGTACGATAATATGACTAATATATGTAATACTCCGCTGAGCTCCAAATTTATATTATTAGATTGCCATGAATAACTCTAGAATATTATGTAGTACTCGGCTATAGTATATCGTAATCAATGTATGCCACTAATCTTATTTTTATAACTCACCATCCCGTATAATTACCCC
>NW_020869733.1:304184-314184 GCF_003789085.1 Penaeus vannamei | reverse complement strand
TCGTGTTTCCTATCCGCTCTTTTCTATTTGTCTCTTCCATTTTATTTGTGCTGCCATTTTTCTGTTTTCTTTCTATTCACCTCTTTCTTTTATTCTTCACTTTATCTATTCCTTTATTTATCACTTCCCTCTTCCCGTTTCATGGCCGAGGGAAATAGTCCAGACTTGGAAGGAACAAAAACAGTTGAGAAGTGGCAGACTTCACCTCCATGCGGCGCCCTTCGCCGAGAGGGAATGGGCGCCTCTCTGCTCACCTCCCTTCCTGCGCCGCCTCGCTGCCGCGTCCGCTCCTCCAGGAAGCACCACCGCCCTCCGCCGCCGCGTCGGAAGGCACCGCAAGGCTCGGCGCGACGGCCGGGCTCGCCGCCGAGGACTTTCCCGGAGAAGCGGCTTCGCTTTTCTTTATTCAGTGGAGGTTCGCGTTATTCAAACATTCAATAAGATGAATAGATTACATACACACACACACACACACACACACACACACACACACACACACACACACACACACACACACACACACACACACACACACACACATATATATATATATATATATATATATATATATATATATATATATATATATACATACATATATATATACACATAATATATATATACATATATATATATATATACATTATATATATACATATATATATACATATATATATATATATATATATATATATATATATATATATATATATATATATATATATATATATATAATAGCAGGATGATCCCAAGCCCTGTCTCGTCAGCGTGGGCAGGGCGCGACGCCCCCCAGAGGCGGCGTCCCGGGGGCCGCATTCAGCCCCGCCTCGGCCTCCCCGGGAGGCTATTGGCCGGACTTCAAGAGCTGTCTCTTAATCAATACGAAGGCGCCTGTCGAATCTCTTCAGTTTCTCTTACCGTTTCGCACCTTCCCCTTTCCTCTTTATCGTGCAGGATGATTTCCCAGCCGAGTCTTCTCGCAGTTGCTGCTCGATCAGCTGAGCCATCGGCGAAGTTGTTGCAGACGGTGTGGAAGCGCCTGGCTGTCCAACTTGCCTCTCGTTTTCCTTGTCTCGCCTCAGGAACAATGATTAGATGTACACATCTAAAATTTGTTGTTTACTGTTCCATAAATTACTTTTGTGAGATGAATTATAATTCTATGTTTACAAAATTTACATTTTAAAGCAGAATTAAAAGGTTCGAGACGAATCCGCGTCCCGAGAACAGAAATCCTGAATTCCACCCCAGCTTTCCCTCCACCATATCGAGTGCTTCCCCAAATCGCACCGGACCCGAAAGCCAACGCTGCTGACTCCCGCCCACTGAGAGGCGTCCACGGAGCATCCTGTGAGTCATCCGAAGTTGCACGAAGGAGCAGGAGAGCATCGAAGCCCCACATCCCGGGCGACTCGAGGGAAGACGGCGTTTCGGGCGCTCAGGCTTGGCTCTCGTCTTGGCAATTCACGGCGACTTTGGTGGCCTGCAAAACCTTCACCATATTTGGTAATAAGTAGGAATTTGATCTATATTATTAAATTTGCTGAGAAAAAATGCGAAAAAATAATCGTTAGCCATTCGTTTATGGCATCGGTCCTACTCACAGATATATTCATATTTTGATTCACTTCGTTTCCAAATAGAGGTTACATGAAATATATTCAAAACAAAAATAAGGCTGTCGACTATTCCACGTAATTTCTGTCTTGTTCGTAATAAGAATATCCCGGAACAGTTATTCTGTCTAACACTCCTCAATAGGAGATGATCCGTGATTTTATTGGACTGGAAGGCCGTGGTCTTAGGCGAGTTGAGAGCCATTAGACTAAGGGGAAAGAACCGTTCGGAAACGAGGGAAAGGTCAAACTGAGCAGCCCGCACCGAAGGTCACAGCCGGAAGGTCACTGTTCCTTTATATATCACTACAAAGGTCATTTTGGGGGAGCGGAATTTTTAGTGGAAAGAGGAAATTAACAATATGTCGAGAGCAAAGACAAACGTGCCGAGTACAGACCGCAAAAGAGGTCCTATAGCTTTCAGAGGAAACATCCAACCTCTAATTTCGAAGCTACGCAACGTGCAGGCGCAAGGGAGAATATTATACTCTGCGTGGAGAGGAAGATATATTTACCAAGAAAGCTAAATAGACCTTCACCCAGTTACCCTTACTATGGACGTCCAGCGCCGTCAGGCTTTGGCCGCCCCTGCAGCGTCTAGGAATTGCGAAGTTGTTGCACGCCTCGACCTCCACGGCAGGCCAGCCTGTAGCTTTCCCCAGCGATACGTTTCCATAAGGGCCAGGCGAAAGAAGGCCATTTCCTCGCCGTCCTGATGAGGGAGCCTGCACCGCTGCGCCACCGCAAGAGCGCCGCCAGGGCGAGCCGCGTGTGTTGGCGGGGGTGTCGGGCCCGCCACAAGATGGCGGCTCGATGTCCTTGGTGGCGGGAGAGCAAGCCTGGCCTGGGGCTTGCCTCTGTCCCTCCTGCTACCAGGCACACAGCATTGCTCCGGAACATGGCACACACATTCTTTTCTCTTTCCTAATTCGTCAGTGCAGTAGTTAGCTCACTCTAATACACAAATAAATCAGGATTCCATTTATGGCGGTTAGGGAGAGTTCAAGGGACGGGCAAACGCTGCAAGTTGCATGAAGCGAAAATGATTTTACTTCGTCTTCAACCACGTTCCTCGGCGATTCGTATTCGTAAACCATGCGTGAGTGCCATGCAGCGATTCGAGCCCCGGGGACTCCTTTTTGCAGTTGATGGCGCGGTGTTCCTCGCCGCCACTGGAAATGCTGGTGGTGGGTTTCAGGAATTCATCTGCGTGGAAAGCTGACACGAATGTGAAAAAAATAGGTTAGCTTCGAGTCGTTATTATGATCAATATTGCTATAATTATTATTATTATCATCGTTATTATTATTTCCACGTTATTCCAATAATATTACTTTCAATAATATTACTTTCACTTTATTTGTCATCAGTGCTATTTTTATATGACGTGATCAATATGATTGCTATTTCTTTTACGATCTCGTCACCGCCACCGTCGTCGTGGCTTTCAACGTCGTCATCATTCGTAATAACGTCCGAGTTACTATTTCTACTATCATTATTATTAATAATATTAATATTACTGTTGTTGTTATGATTATCATTATTGTATTATTATTACCATTATTATTATTATTATTTACTAATATTATCATTATAATTATTATTATTGTAATTATGATTGTTATTATTATCATTATGATTATCATCATCACCTTTGTTATTGGCATTATTTTATTTATTATTATCAGTTAGTTTCATTATTGCTTCTGCTACTACTACTATTATCATAATATCATTATTTATTTTATCTTCATCATTACTGTTTTTATTGTTATTTTATCAAAATTATTATCGTTATTTTCACTATTAACATTGTTTTGTTGTTTTGCTTATTGCGATTATTATTGTTGTTGTTATTGTCAGTAGTATTATCATCGTTGTTATTATTATTATCATTATCATTATTGTTATTATTATTATTAACATTATAATCATCATCGTCATTATGATTATTATTTTCTTCATCATAATCATTATTATCATCATATTTTTTCTAGAATTTCTTTTATTATTGCTATCATTACTATTGTTATTGATATCTTCAGTATCATCATTATTACCATTATCATTTCTAATCTCATCATCATCATTATTAGTAGTAGTAGTATTTCATCATCACTCTTATTACATTAATTATCTTTATTATTGCCATTACTATCATCATTACTATTATTATTATTATTATTTATTATTTTTATTATTATTATTGTTTTTATTATCATGGCTATCATTTTCACTATTATTATTGTTGTTGTTGTTATTATTATTATCACTATCATTTTTATTATTATAATTTTTGGTTTTTATTATTGTTATTATTTTTGTTACTACTGTTGGTCGTTGTTGTAACCATTATAAGTTTGCTGTTGTTATTGTTATTGTTGTTGTTGTTATACTCATCATCATCATTATTATTGTTATTATCATCATCACCATCATTATCATTGTTATTACTATTATCATTATCATTGTCAAACAAGTTATTATAATTTTTACAATAATAATCTTGTTACTATTATTATTCTATTATCATAATTATTGCTATTATTATTGTTATTATTATTATTATTATTGTTATTATTATTATTATTATTATTATCATCATCATCATCATCATCATCATCATCGTCATCATCATCATCATCATCATCAGTATTATTATTATTATCAGTTATTATTATTATCATCATCAGCATTATTATTATTATTATTATTATTATATTAATTATTTATATTTTATCATTATAGCTATTTATTACCATTATTATTGTTATTTTCTTTATTGTTATTATCATATAGTGTTATCATTATCACTAGTATGATAATAATAACAATGCTGATTATTTTTTTTTATCATCATCATCATTATTGTTATTATTTTCATTATTGATCTCGTCACCATCACTTGCGTTATATTATTGCAGTCGTAGCAATATCATTGTTTGTTGATGTAACATTTATCATTCTTATGTTTTATTGTATTTTCATTGATGATATTTTTATTATTAATATTTTTTATCAATGTCATTATTGTTATCATATTCATAATGAGTATTATTATTATAATGATTCTTTTCATGACGGGTAATTATGATTATTTCATTATTTTTATTTGTTTATTTTTTATAATTCTCATAATCACCATCATTATCTTTTACATTACTTTACATAAGTGAGCAATGAGCAAGTGTATTGAATATTATTGTAATCATTATTATCATTACTATCATGGCCAAAAGTTATGATCATGAACAATATTATGATCATTGTGTTTTCCAACATCGCTGACGCAATTGCTGTCAAGAGTAATGGTAAAGATGACAGTGCGAAGCCGGCAGCTGAGTGACGACCTTTCTCGCCATTTCCTCCAGCATCTGCAACGCCTAGTTATGACGTCATGACCATTACCGGGTCGCCTTAGACCTCCCATTGTCGCTCGTGCCACGCAGCCCAAGTCTTCATTAATGCAACTTAAATTTCCCGGAACATGAATAGGTGCGAGAGTATTTTTGTCTTTTCCTTTCTTTGGTAATATGCAGGTTCTCGGAAAAGCCAGCGCTGCGCTCGGAACACAAGCGGGCAGGCGATGTTTTTTGCCTTATATACGATTCCTAATTGCAGAGCCGCTTTCTTGTTCATGTCTTTAGATAATACGTTTTCGTATTAACACAAGGTAGCGATAATCTGGCGGTCAAGGTATTGAGTGCGTGTGTGCTGATATATACATATGTATGCATACCTAATTACATGCATATGTGTGGGTGGTTCGTGTGTAATTTGGATACTTGGAATCACGCTTACGGTATCTGTGCTCAGGGTGAGAGGCTGCCTGCTTGGTCCGTCTGATTGAGTGCGGTCCCGAGTACACGCTTCGTGCCGCCCACCGTACATGTATATCGACGGAGGCAGGAAATTCATAAAAACAAAATGGGCAGGGTAGCGTCGCGTGTTCTGCTGCGCCGTGGCTCTGGCTTCGACATGCGAGGTGTGAATTATGGAGACCCGTCTCATGACCGACCTTGTCACGCACGGCCATGCCATGACCTGGCCGGATTACGGATTCACCGAGCATGACGAATCGTCCGTTCTTATTAGCCTCCCTCCCGTTCGTGAACCGTCGATACTGGGAGTCAAGCGTTCGTGTTCCGGGAGAACCATTCGTGGAGGGGAGAAATTATTGTGCTTGGCCGTGGACCGCCGCCGGGCCGGACAGGACGGAACCGGAGACTTGGGTAGGGCGCTGGCTGCTGGTAGGACCGCGCTGGCGCGTGCTGGAGGCGGTAGGGCGCGGAGAGGACTGGCTCGGCGCGTCTTCCGGGTAGGACGCGCGCAGGCGGCGGCGCGAAGCTGCGGCGGTGGAGTAAGGGAGGCCGCGCGCCAGGTGCCATGAGGTGAAGGCGAATGCCATGGAACAGAATTATATGCACTAATGTACGAAAAAGGGTTTTGGGAACAGATGGCGGTGTTTGCGCAAAAAAAAATGCAGTCGTCCAGTTAGAACCTGTTGTTTAAAAAAAGAAATATAGGAATATATGATAAATGATAACTATAGATTCCGAAACTCGCACTCCCTGTTGAAGGCACAGATATATATTCCCGTGCAGGGTCAGGAACTCAAGGCGCTCAAGACGACACGAGCAACAACTTACACATGCGGACACAAATAATAGATACATATATAAGTTGATGTAATATTATCACTATACTTGATGTATAATATAATTATTATATGTATATATATATATTATATATATTATATATATATATATATAATATAATATATAAGAGATATAGATATATATATTAACACATAATCATTACAACACACCTACCACACACACACACAACTCACATTACCACACATTATAATACATTATATTTAATATATATATATATATAATAGTATATATATATTATATGTATTATATATATATATATATATTATCTAATATATATATATAATATATAATATATACATATACTATATTATATACATATATTATTATGTATATTATAATATATATACTTATATGTGTAAATATAAATGTGTATTATATTTGTATATATCTATATCTTATATATATTAATATATATATATATATAATTATAATTATATAATAATATAATATATTTAATATATATATATATTATATATATATATATATATATTAAATAATATACATATAATGTATTAATTAATTACTATAATACATATATATATATATAATAATGTATATATATATATATATAAACTATAATGAGTATTATATATGTAGATATATATTATATATATGTAATATATATATATATTTTACTATATATACTAGTATATATATTATGTATATATATGATTATATTGTATATATATATAGTATTATATTGATATTATATATATTATATATGCTATTATATGTATATGCAATAATATATATATGCTTATTACTATATATATATATATATATATATATATGTATATATATATTTATGTATTATTATTATAATATATATATGTATATATATATATATGTAATATATATATATATTATATATATATATATATATATATATATATATATATATATATTATATATATATATATATATATATATATTATATATATATAATAATATATATATTATATATATTATATAATAATATAATATATATTATATATATACTATATATATATTATATATATATATATATATATATATATATATATATATATATATATATATAATATATATATATATATATATATATATATATATATATATGATATATATGTATATATATATGTATATATATATATGTATATATATATATGTATATATATATATGTATATATGTATATTATATATAATATATATATAATATATATATATATATATATATATATATATATATATATATATATATATATAGACACTATGTGTGTATAGCATATGTATCTAAATTTTATATGATGTTAATCTGCTGCGGATTTTTTCAAGGCATTTCCCTCATTCGGCAACTAAGGAAATAAGAAACGTTAATAATTTCCTCATAACTGGCTTTTTATTGGCACGAAACTGCTGACATTCCTGACAAGACATTTTTTTCTAGAATTAGATATTAAGGTTTATGTGACTGACATAATACCAAAGATGTATTTCATGTTAATGAAATATGGTGTGTGGCTTCAACTCGTTATCGCTTCCCGTTTTGACAGTGTTTTCTGGGAAATGGCCGCGTCCAGCGGATATTTCAAAGAAAATGATAATGCGTTGCCTCAGTTGCAAAGGGCCGAGCAAGGACTCCATCTTGCACTAGTTCCAGTTCGGGTTACGAGGGAGACGGCTTTCGCGTCAGTTATGCAAGCTCGGCGCATAATTATGTAATCTTTTTGTGTGACACGCCGAGGCGGTCGATATCCTTTCTTATGCAAGGTCAGGCATCAGCGCTGAGGCAGAAGGGCAGTCGCCGCCGCCACGACAAAGAGGCCTAGCGTCATGGCAGGCTGTATGGCTGCTCTGTCCCCTCGGGAGCGGAGTTGAGGCCAAGGAAGGCACGCCGGGCGCTGTTTCCAGGACACTGTGGGTGAGGGCAGAGCGGGGTCGCAAGGGACAGGGACACATTACCTCAAGACAATGAGACACGGACTCATGGCGACCAACAAAGGCAGCCAGGGCCAAAGGGGGGGGGGGGGCTGCACAGATCGATGCGAAGGCGGCGGCGGCGGGAGCGGTCGTGTCTAGAGCAGCCCGGGTCTTTCCTCGCACCTTCTGGAAGATATGCCGCTGCTGGCCGTGATTAGTTCACCTGCGCGGCGGACAGGATTAATCCGTCCTCTATCAAAGCCAACCTGCACTTTCAGACAGGGCCTCCTGAGTGTATGCATCACACCCTTTGCTAAGCGCCCTGTACCCTCACCGGACCGGCTCGGCCGAGAGCTCCGGACCTGGCTAAAACATGCAGCATTTAGAAATACAATACCGTGACCGACAGATTTTTCGAAAATGTGGCCAGCTGAATAAACGCGTAATTTTAGGATTGCATCTCCGAAGCGTCACTTGAATTCAGTCTCATACTTCAAATTACGAAGATAGGAACGAATACTGTACCAAATGATTCCCTCTGCCAACGTTATTTCAGCGGTGCACCTGCTGTTCGATGGTCCCAGACGCTGCACTTTCCCCGGTGGGGGACACGGCGCTGAGCTGCATGACTCGTTGTTCTCGCGCAGGAAGCGCTCTCTCCGGTTGTCTGGCGGGACGTCCTTCGGCCCGAGCGCATTGCTGGCGCAGGAGGCGGAGGACTCGGCTCTCGGCTTCGAGAAAATGCGCTGAGAACTCGCACGTGCTGACATGTGTGCGTTCATGTATGGATGGGCGCGTACGTGCTTATGTGTGCGTGCGTGTGTGTGTGTGTGTGCGTGCGCGCGCGTGTGTAAGTGCATATTTAGTATCTGACCAGGATACTAAATATACTTGAATCACCCGTTACTTTTAGATTATTTACGTGGATCACGCAATTCTAAGAACATGAATATCATGAGCATCACTAATGTGTAATAGGTAATGCTGAAGTATGAGCAATGAGAGTTCTAGATGTATTAAGGAGAGTAATTGCCTATATCCAGTGTAACTGGATATAAGCAGGAGACTGAAATTATATATTTTTAAACGCTAATTGACCAGGGGGTCGCAAGCGCTTGGGAATCCCACTCATGCCAGAAAGGTTAGGTTCCTGAGCATGATCCGACGATCTGGATGCTGTCTCTCCCTTGGCCAGGCTGCGCAGGACACTCTTTAGGGCATGCTGTTGAACCGGCAGGAGGGTCTGCTCGTGGTTTGTTGTAGGAAATGCAATGCAGGTTGAGCAGACAGCGGCCTTCCAGGCGATGAATGCGGTTTAGATGAATGAAAGTGGTCTTAGGTTGCGAAGAGGATGGAGGCCGCGGGTGCGAGTGCGGGGAACGCACAGCTCAAGGCTCCTCTGATTCTTGAGTATCAGAATGTTGGCTTCTCCTGACTATAGGTTGGTTAGGTAAGCTGAGCAAAGACACGTTTTTCAATCCCCTGCACGAACATGCAATATGATTTTAAGCCAAAAAACATTATTCTATTGACTTTAACGATTTTTTGCAGTAACTGAAGCACCGCAAGGACGTAGTACATAGGGATATATATTTTGAAAAGGATTTCCAAACCGTTCCACCGCGTAAAGGGAACAAAAAAAAAACGTTTGAAAAAAAAAAAAAATCGAAACCAAAATTTAAAATTTCGAAGAAGAAAAAAAAAAAAAACCCCCCCAAAAAAAAAAAGAGATTTTTTTAAAAAAAAAGTTTTTTTTTTTTTTTTTTTTTTTGTGGGGGGATTTTTTTTTAAAATTTTATTTTT
>NW_020869733.1:268508-283508 GCF_003789085.1 Penaeus vannamei | reverse complement strand
CTCACTCTGTGTAACATGTATAACTGATCGTATTTTTTCTCACAACAGCAGATTCAAAGATATTTTTATAACCGCTCATTATAATCATTTGCATTTATTAAAGTATATAATGTATTCATATAAATTAACAATCTAGTACTGATTCATACCTAGCTACTCAATCTGCTTACTTCACATAGAAAGAGAGAGGGGAGGGGGGGAGGGAGAGAGAGAGGGGAGAGAGAGAGAGAGGGAGTGGGAGGGGGAAGGAGAAGAGAGAGAGAAGGTGAGGGGACAGGGATGGACGGACAGGCACACACAAATGCAAACACGCGTGTGCACACACACACGCACCACACACCCACCACCCACCCACCCACCACACCCACACCCACACCCACTCACCCACCCACACCCACACCCACATCCACATCCACACCCACATCCACACCCACACACCCCCACACACACACAAAACCATATGTGCAAAAATGCACACATGCTTGCACATGCATGCACACACTGTATGCACCACACACACCATACTCAAATTACTGAAAAGCTTGCTAAGTATAATTTTAAAGTTCTTCATTCCAGACCATCCATACTAGATTCCACATTTTCCTCTCCTCAGGAAACTAATAACCTTAATAGTCAATATAACTGATTAATGGTAGTGAGTCAAAAATACAACACACTATCCACTACAGGCCTTCATCCTCTTTGGTAAGTGATTTTCAAATATTGATATTCATTTATTATTCAGCAGACCCACTACCAATATACAGTAATCAAACTACCTTACAAAAGCTTTAAGTCTACTGTTTATCACAAAATGTTTATGAATGTTTTTCTCTTTCAAAATTCATCTATGAAGCTACCACTTAAGCATTATACACATGTCCCTTATTCTAGATTTGCTTTCAATGCCATGCAAAAAAGGAGTTAAAAAGCAGGTTTCACCAGCTGCTGCCTTTATCTAATCCTGTTAATCAGTAAGAGACTATAAAAATACTTAGATTGTCAAGAAGATTTTTCACCCCCCTTTAAAAATGATGCACATAACTTGGTTTCCTGGAAAATTGACTCAAATCATATGCTATTAATTCAGATATTGCAAGCACCAACACTATAATTTCACTATAAGTAAATACTTTACATTAAGAACATACAGTATAACATTAATAACCAATTGCCATATACAAACATTTGTGAATAAGAACTACCTTTCACTTCCTCTAATGCAGTGTCTCCACCCTATGGAAGTCAGCACATTAACCCTCATGCCCCATACCATGAATCCTTACCCATTTCACACCCAATCCCTCTGTACAACTCTGTACCTCACCCTCATCCAACATACTATTAATGGATTTCTGTCCTTGATCATTATGCCAAACCTTTTACACTTTGAAAGAAAAACCCTTATTATCAAAAGGTTACCTTATCATCTACTTTACAATATGCAATGGCAACTAAGGTAAAACCTTGTTGAGATTTTATATTCTCATTAAAAGATGACCAATAAGTATCTAAAATTGATTAAAGCACATTATATTCTCCTTGGTCACAACACCAGTTTTAACCCCTAAAAAGCAATTAAATGCACAAAATATAATGAAATAATTCCCATCAAATATTAACTTTTTTCTAACTCATCTCTGGAATCACAGACCTGTTTGTTAACAAAAAAAAATGCATATAAACATTTTAATCAAATAATTAAAGATGTATATATTACTCTGTTCAAAAAATCAGATCTAAATGAGAGACAGATCATATATAGGTATTACTAAAATCCTAATTTCTAATTTTCTTCTTACAGTCAAATGCAACTGGCATTTACTGCTAAAAACTCCCTACTAAACTATTCAGATTTCACTCTTCCACTAACCTAACCTATCAGATAAATCATGTAAAACCTGCACTATATTATTATTTTCATGGCAACTTTTTTCTTGCTTCCTTACTTACTTTGTGAGCAGCTTTGAGTTCCAGGAATGCAAAGCTTTTAGAAAATGTTGAGGCAATCAAAATACATTTTTCTTTTCAATGAAGAAGCCATGTCTTCCTTAATGCCAATCAAAAATATACTTTTCCACTGTAGTGACTCAAGGTCACCAAGATATCAATATATATGCACAGAGAGTAATTGTTTTCAAAAACTGTCTGAGCAAACAAAAGTGCATCATATCCAAGGATGCAAGGAACCAGTGTAATGGACATACATATTTGCTTTTCAAAGATCTGAATACAGACACTAATGCAAAATTCCACTTTTATGAAATACTAACTAAAACTTCTGCATGCATATTTCACTTACTTGAAATAAAAAAATGTTTGGTTAAAACCCATAACTAGACTTCTGAACTTTCCTGACTGTAAATCTACTTGACAAGTAGTAAAAATAAATAACAAATCATAATGCAGCAGATAATTTTAAGTTATTCTGAACATCATTCTCTTACTCTTATTTCAAAATTTTAAAAAAGTATATCTAGGCCCACAAAGAAAATACATAGTTTCTTTGATGAGCTTCTTCATGCAATATTTCATACCTTTTAATCACTTTCTACTTATGAAAAACAACTATTCATATTCAAGCTTCTAAATATCAAAATTAAGCACAAAAATATTAAATCCATTCATAAAAATTATTATGCAATCTCTAACTTTGTGATACATAACATATGATCATATCTTCCCTATACTGAATACTGTAAATATCAATACTCAGTTCTCAGATAGCAAGGACAAATTTTAATTATGCTGTAAACCTTAAAACTTACAAACTCCTTTATCATCAGAACTTCAAAAACTGGAATGACAGATTCTTGATTCCTAGGGGCAAATGTTAGAGTCCTTTTCCTGTGCACCTGGAGGATACTCCGCCTTCCTGAGGAGTCCTTCCTTGTATCCTCCATCTTTGGCATAGTGTCCTTCAGGCCCATGAAGTGCATGTTCCTTGATGAATGTCTTGACCTCCTCATCATTCACCACTGCCATCTCAAGGCTGCATCCCCATGCAACAAGTGCCAGGGGCTGTAATAGAGGAATGGGAAACAATCAGAGCTGCTGTTTAAGACATGGCATGTGAAGTAGAAACGGCTCTTATGCCTTTTTATATTTAATACAAATATTTCCATTATTCAGCTAAATGAAAGGCAACTGTAATCTCATATTTTTTTCAAGAATAAGTATGTAAAAGAGAAATTATCTATTTGCTTAATTATCATTACCCTCATTTTATGCTCTAAAGTACTCATTAAATATCATTAAAAATATATGTATTGGGACAGAACTCCATGAATACATAACTATAACAGACAGTATCACAGATAAAGTAACTTATGTAATCATTGTTCTAGATATTACATCCATCTTTTTTGGCCATACCAAAGCTATAGAAGGAAGATGACTTCACTGTCTGTGTGGTTCCATCAAATATCAAAAGAAATGTGGTAACATTGAAAGTTATATTAGTTTGCAGTGACATCAGCAAAAGTTCTGGTTAATCATGGTTTGCTCAAAAAGTACAGTAACTAAATATAAAAAACAGATATCAAAACAGTACATAACACACTGATAAATGTTTTTGAGGAGCGAGCTGTAACATTTAAGTAACTTGCCTCATTCACCCTACCAACTGACTGACTTTGTGCAAATATCACCCCCCTTTTCAAGACAAGCGACAGAACTGACCCCACAAATTATCGCCCCATCTCCCT
Source organism: Penaeus vannamei (assembly GCF_003789085.1). Classification (NCBI taxonomy): domain Eukaryota; kingdom Metazoa; phylum Arthropoda; class Malacostraca; order Decapoda; family Penaeidae; genus Penaeus; species Penaeus vannamei. The sequence continues at coordinate 279,801 of NW_020869733.1, read as the reverse complement.
CACATCTATCGTCTGTAAAATTTTGGAACTCATAATACATAAACACAATGAATCACACTGCTACCCACAACATCCTTACAGACTCACAACACGGTTTTCGGCCTAGACAGTCATCTGAGGCCTAACTAATCACTACTCATCATGACATTGTACGACAACTAGACAGACGTGACACCAAACAAATTGACCCCATACTTCTTGACTTTGCCAAAGCCTTTGTCAAAGTTCCCCACAAAAGACTGACTCTTAAATTACGACATTACGGGATCACAGGACCAATACTTCACTGGATCACTGCTTTCTTGACGTCTAGGACCCAACATGTCTTACTCGACGGCATATCTTCTGAACCTGTCCCTTCTGGTGTCCCACAAGGCACTGTTCTTGGCCCCCTTCTTTTCCTTCTGTACATTAATGACCTTCCACTTTCGACTCCTAATTCTTCTGCTAGACTTTTTGCTGATGACAGCCTTTTGTTTCGACCTATAAAAACTGAAGACGACTGTAGACTCCCCCAGCAAGACACTGACGTGCTAGAACAGTGGGAAAGACTATGGCAAATGTCCTTCAGACCAGATAAAAGCAAAATTCTCTGCTTTACAAGAAGCCACACACCTATCCATTATACTTGCACCTCACACAACCATCCCTTAACTCCTACAGCATCTCATAAAGACCTCGGTATCCACCTATCCAATAATCTCACCTTCAACACACACACCGACTTTATCATCAATAAAGCTAACAGAACAATGGGGTTTCGAAGGAGGAACCTACACAACTGTACTCCGGACATCAAACACATAGCTTACAACACACTTGTACGCCCAGCACAAGAGTACTGTATGGCTGTATAGGACCCCTACACTAAACACAACATTGAGAAACTTGAGCAGGTTAATACTAGGGCTGCCAGGTTTATTACACACAATTACTCACATTCACCTGGTATTACATCACACGTAAAAAAACAGATTAATATGGACCTGCTCGAGACACAAAGACAAGTACACAGACTTACAATCATGTACAAAATCACAAACAACCTTGTAGACATCAACAAACACAAATACTTACACGCAGCACACACGCAACACAACGAACTCACACACCAGTAAATTTGTCACACCAACAATTATTCTTACAAGCACTCATTCTTTCCACGTACCATACGCGACTGGAACAGGCTCCCCCAACACATAATTGAAGCTAAAACACTCAGCACTTTCACAAACAAATTATATAAACACTTAACACAACAAGCACCTTCACAAACACTGACACTTCTGCTTGCACTTTAGTCCTTCCCCTTTCCCCCCAGCAACCAATAACCACCAATATGCGTGTCATGCGCTCAATAGTGCACTATGCATTATTATTGAGATTGAGATAGAGATTGAGATGTGATAAACATTATTTTCTTTATAAGAGTGCCCCCATTTTTAACCCAATGGTGTCAGGTAATCACACTATTTACTGTCATTTTCTTCTGTGAATTCTGTTTGCACATAGATGGCCCTGTACGTGCTCAGCCACCAAGTGGCCAATGAGTATGCCTACATATTCTTAGCTGATTTCCCCTTTCTTTGAGTTTTCATGAAAAATATTTTTTCTTAATGCTATTAATATTGTTGATGTTGACATTACGATAATTATAACATTACCAACAATTCTAATGGCAACAAAACATAAAAAAATCTTTCCAAAAATTAAACAGGTGATCTTGGTAGGACCAGTACTTAACTCCTTGGGGATTAAGCACTTGTGGCACCAACATTCAATACAAGCAATCAATACACTAAAAAAACATGGATATGGCATATATTCTTGTCATCCTAACAACACTGGATTAATAAAGTTATGTGCCTTACTTTGCAACAAATTTTGGAAAAGATGCAGGGATTTTGTGATGCCTTGAAATACAGTATCAGCAAATAAAATCATACAAATAAATCTTTTGCTGCCTTTTTCTCAAAATATTTTCCTCTTGGGGGAGAGGGGACAATCTAATTTTGATCCTTTCAAAATAATGAAGTTGGTTTTCAATTCACTCTTTGGAAACTTAGGTGCAATGTTTTAACCCCTAGCCGACGGGTGGCATGCACGTACATGCCATGGCTGTTGTGGACCGATAGACAGGTGGCATTGTGTCATGCCCATTCCCGTGCCACTGGCTCGTCGGACAAAGTTTGTTGGTCTCCAATAGTAGCAGCTTCATTTATATGGTAAAGATTTTAGGCAATGGCACCTATAATAAAGGTAAACCTTCAAAATTTTAATATCTTTATAAATCATAGCAAAATAAAAGCTTTTAGGTGCTAAATGTCGCTCGCAAACTACTGATCGAGCCAGGCACAAACGGGAAACTGCCGATGCGTGCCAACAATTCTGTCCATACGTCCACTTGCCAAACATTTTTACCCGTCGGCACTGGGTTATATTCTTCCCTTTTCGCTAGCATGAAATGCCTTTTTAATCTCCAAGTTCAAATCTAAACAAGGCATCTAGAAATAACTAAAATCTATAAGTCCTTCCTTAATTCTTTAAATTGAAGTTATCTTAACAAATTCAAACCAACTCCATCATTACTACTTTTTTTTTCTGTTTCTTGATTTTTTTCTGATTCTTAAAAATAAGGAGGAATAAAGGATTAATTTTTAAACATTTATACTCCTTAATCTAAAATCAGTCAAAAAAACACTTAGTCCATCTATGTTTTACATCCTGTACACTTCACTAAAGCTTACAATCCTTTTTGAAAAAGAAACAAACCCAACAACCCACACTTTGGGATATCCTGTCTTTGATAAATACTTTTCATTCTTTTTTACATACACACTATAAATAGATAATGAACTGTGAGATGAATCTATGATATATAAATTACAGATATACATTCAACCCAGACATAAATACACAGTACAGTTACTATTGGCTTTCTGACAACAAACCAACATAAGCTAGAACTTCCAGTTCAAATCACAATTCTGAAAAACTCTGATATCCCTTACAGTAATACAATTTCTACAGAACATACTTCATTTACAGTCAAAAAAATACATAGCATGCTGATGTTTGGAAGTGCTGAAATGTGCCAGATCAATCTGATAAGGAGAAAATTACCCAAGCTAGATAAAACATTCACTTCCTGTCTATTCCAAACTAGATAAAATATTCCCTTACTGTCTATTCTATTTATCTTTGAAAATTGGTCAATTAAAATCTAACCATTTGCTGGTAATTCCTGTGGTCAGTCTGCTGCTATGGATTTACAAATTCTAGTTCAATAAAGAATCTTTACCTACACAAATATCTAACTTCTAATTTGAGAGCATTTAATTTATGTTCTACCTTTTCTATAAAAAAGTTAAAACATGTAAAACAAAAATTCCAAGGAGCAGTCATAACAATGCAACTACTCTGCTCTTACAAACTATAAGCTGTAAACAAACATGCTGCTTACTGCCTAGCAAATTACCCAAGCACCAGAGTTTATGTCCTTATATGTTAGTCAACAGCATATATCACCCGTAAGGATGCAAGTCTACATTTTCCATCTTCACTGGCTTGTATTCACAATATGCCATGATAAATTGAGGCTTAATTAAAGGGTGGTAGTACAGAGTTTTATCTTGCATATCCCACTGAAAATATGCAGAGCACGAGAGTAACTCACACCACCTAGGTTAACAACCAGTTTGTCAGTGATGTGGACATATCACACAACAGATGCGAGAGAGTAGAGGGTAAGGGCAGGTGCCACTATAATTTTCATATACATATATGATCACTTTAATTTAGAATATGCATATTGTGGAACTGTGATCATATTTTATGCTCTGAAATGCATTTTTCTACATGCTTTATTGAAGGGTAAAACACTATTGTGTTGATACTATTATCAAAAAATATATATATGAAATGTAAAAATACCTTTGACAGTAAAAAATCTTAATGCAGGAATTAAATGTATGAATTACATATTTTTACCAAAATAAATATATTTCACCTCATTTTGAGGCTGATAAACATGCACTTCATAAAGCCTCTTATATAAAGCTAATCATAGGTTAGTTTTATAGAAACCTCAGGAAACAAATAATCTTCTAATATGTTCAAAATTGATGATGCTTTACTCTACATTGGAAAATTACTAAAATAAATTTGAAAAAATGTTTGGATGTCACTCTTATCACTTCTTCATGTATGTGAATCCCACATGCATGCATTAAGATACATAGCAAAGAAGAGATATTGATAAATTACTAAATTTCTATATAATTTCTTTCATACCACTGGGTAATATTATAAGGAGAAAAAAATTAAAATAACATAAAATGAAGCCAACTGATAGATAATTATAACTTATAACTACTCTCGTTGATTGATAAACTATAAACTAAAAAAAAAACATTTTTTCTTAAAACTTCAAGAAGGATTACTGGCTCATCTTTAACCAAGCCCAACATTAGGGTTCTTTTTGTCTGTAAATAAATTGCCCATATGCATCCAGCACCACCTTCAATAATTTCCATTTGTGCTTCTTTCAAAATTGGTGTATGTGATGAAAACATGATATTGAAAAAGAAAAACTGCCAGACACACCTTGGCAAAAGATAACTGTTCAGAGAATGTTTGACAGATAAAAAAAGAGAGAAATTTCATGCATTCTATATAAGGGGGAAAAAAAGGATGTATGATTCATCTTTCTGGCTCAAAAGAATAATAAAATATGAGAGTTCTTTTGGTCACTTTTTATCCTCATTTCCTGGAAATGTGTGTTTACTGCATTCAAAATCATAGAGCATGGGGAAATTTTCTTTTCCATGCCTCTAAATTTTCCATCAAATGGCTGACTGCTAGCTATGCCTGGTGTTTAAAATAATGTCAGCACTGGGTTTACTTTGTAAAGAAGGCCTTGCAAAATTAGGCAAGTTGTTTACTCATCATATCTTAGTAATTTGTTAATCACTTATAGAAGGACATGATCTCCAATCTCACAAGGAAAAAAACAACTAGAAGGCACAGTCCTAAGTGGACACCAATTTCATAACTCAGGGCAATATCAAAGGAGTCAGCAAAGACTAACTGTCAAGAGGGGCCTAGGGCACCCTGAAATTAACCCGGTGCCGACGGGTAAAAATGTTTGGCAAGTGAATGTAAGAACGGGATTGTTGGCGCACATCAGCAGTTTCCCCTGTTTGCGCCCGGCTCAATTGGTAGTTTGCGAGCAACATTTAGCACCTAAAAGCTTTTATTTTGCTATAATTTATAAAAAAAATTAGAATTTTGAAGGATTACCTTCATTATCGGTGCCATGGCCATCTTTACCATACAAATGAAGGCGCTACTATCAGAGAAAAACAAACTCCATCCAACAAGCCAGTAGCGCAGGAATGGGCATGATGTGATGCCATCTGTGTTTCAGTCCGCAACATCCATGGCATGTACGTACATGCCACCCGTCGGCTAGGGGTTAATTATTTAAACAGTTGATGATCAAGTATCAAATGTCTATTTCACCTAATATCATTGATGAAACAGACCTAAATTTTGTTAATAATAGTTCATCAGCATCTACAGAAATTAAAATACTTATCACAGGGAAGATGTAATTATTTCCAAGTCTTATTACGTATGTCTAATCACCAGAGTGGACATATGTAATTACTTGACATCCTTCTAAATGGATGGTAATTTTCTTCTTTTACACATTCCAACACATTTTGCAATTCCCATATCAAATGTTATCAGTGTCACTGAGTTTGAACTAGGACAGCTCAAAGAATGCAAACGCATGATTAAAGAGTATAATTGTAAAAAATTGGGCCTTAAATTAAAGAACAGTATCAGTTATATTTCAATTATTATGCATAGAAAACCAAAAGTGCACATCACATTTCTAAACAATGTCATATATCAACTTTCTTCACTTCATAACTAGTTCAGAGAAACTATCTATTCCGTACTTACTTCCACTCAACTATCCTCTGGAGATAAATTATCTTCTCATAAGGTATAAGTAACTGGAGCATTAGCCATACAAGCATCTTGCATTCCTCAAGTAAACAATTGGTTATCGAAATATTCACAAACTTTGTCATTTCCAAGTGGTGTCCAGGATTTCAACAATATAGACGTGAGTAATGTCCAAAATATAATTATAGAAAGTTTACCATCACCATATTTTAACCCAATAATGCTGGGTAAAAAATTTGGTTACTGAACATGATCGCAGTCTCTCCTGTTTGTGCCCGGCTTGTCAAGTAGTTTGCAGGCAACATTAGGCACATAAAAGCTTGTATTTTGATACAATTTTTTTAAATATAAAATTTTTGAAGGTTTACCTTCACTTTAAGAGCTATTGCTTAAAAGTTTTACTATAGAAATGGTGCAGCTACCATCGAAAAAAAACAAGCTCTTTCCAATGAGCCAACGGCATGGAAATGGTCGTGTTTGATGCCATCTGCTACTCTGTCCACAACAGCCATGTCATGCACAAACAAGCCACCTGGCAGGAAGTGGTTAACTATGCTATTACCACCTGTCTAAAGACCTGGAGCTACGAAATAAAATACTTTCAAATAATAAATGCTTACAATTATCTAACTGTCAAAGGGACTCATTTCGAAAGTATGAAAAACGATGAGTTACAAACACACAGTAATCTCTCATGTTGGGTGGATGATCACAAATAATGATCATACATATATTTTGTTTGCTCCCATATCTCCAATAGTAACCATACTGGTAGTAATTATACTACATAGTCCTACAAGACAAACAAACAGACAAATCATAGGGCATATTCTAAGTCACCAACATGGTACTACATACCTATGTTAATCCTTTTATAATACTGAATTAAGTATTTCCTACAATTGTTATAAACACATTGGTTATATATTTTGTTATTATTGATACTCACATATATTGACATATAGATATTTATTTATAATAGGGCATGATCAAGTGTGAAATTTAAGGGACTATGAGAGCCTACCCTATTCAACATAAAACTCTTGTAAAAGACCAAGCAAAAAAACAGTCGCTCTCGCTTGTTCAGCAACAGCCTCACGGATCTGTGCCAGCGTTAATAGTGAATTGTAGAATTATCATATTATCAAAGTGTTAGAAAATAAATGTGTTTCATTATTCATTCCACCACATGTATTTATTCCAGGTGCATTTGAAACATTCTTGAACGAGAAAGAGAAGTGTATAGACAGTTTGAAAGCATCAACAGACAAATGTGATCAAAGTACTATAAATTGAGAAGTAACTGCTGCATATCAAATAATTAAGTAATTACAATCTTTATGAGAAAATAGTGGAGTGGTTACAGTGTAAACAGTGGAATGGTTACAATGTTGCAGTTGGTTATCTTCTTATCATCATCCTTTTTGAATAAGACTACTGTACTTATGTACTTTATTCTAAAAAAGTGCATTCTGGAATATATTATTTGGTCTCTTTTGAAAACCATTGTTATACTATCTTACAAAGAAAAACTAAACCAAAAAACAATCATGTTTTACGAAGTGAAACACACACGCATCAATACAGTGGAAACTGCATGCATTTCGAGCACTCAGTTATTCTAGTTGGGAAGCCATGAGTGGTTGTTCTAGTGTTAAACAGTATGTCTAGCAAGTTTCCTAAACTTCCACCATATCATCCCAATATTTTCACTCATCTCATAGCCCTTCTTCTCCCTGACTCATAAAATGAGTGTGAAATAGTAATTCTGATAATGCATGCCAAATTTCACCTAGCCAAACCATCCTTTTCCTTCCACAAAACCTAATATAATGTTTCATATGACTACTGCTTGTTTTCTCTTTTGTAGTTTTACCATCTACATGTGTGTGAGGCCTTGTTTCCATCAGAAAAAAAACTGTTGAAACACTTTTTGGTGTTGCTCCTCTCCACTTACAATACCTTCAAATATGCCTCGCAAAAGAAATGCTGCCAATGTTACAATTTTTAACCCATTCCTGCCAGATGACATGTACATACATCCCATGGCTGTTGTGGACCAAGTAGCGGGTGGCATTGCATCATGACCATTCCCACACCATCAGCTCATTGGACAGAGCTTGTTTTTCTGCAAAACTTTTAGGCAATAGCACTTAAAGTGAAGGTAAACCTTTACTCTTTTTTTTAATGATATTAAATATAAGCTTCTGTGCCTAATGTTGCTCACAAACTACCAAACGAGCCAGTGCAAACAGGAAACTGCTGATGCAAACCAACAATTTTGCATTAATAGCCCACTATCCAAATTTTTTACCTGGGGTTAATGGGTTGGGAACTGTATTTAAGAGGACAAATCTTATTTTATCGTTGAACTACTTTACATGATTAATCATTATTTTACAATCATTACAGGTTGTTAGTTATCAATATCTGAAAATTACAAATTAAATGATGGTGAATTACAAGCAGAAATCCTGTGTTAACTTCCATCCTACTTTCTTCTTCATTTGTTCTCTCTTTCAAGCACCTTAGTTCTCTTGAGTGTTTTGAAAATATCTCTTATTATAAATCAATTATAATTGTGACTAAAATTATATACAGTTTTAGATTTTCACATCTAATTATGGAATAATTAGAATATCTAAGTATAATTCAACATGAATTACGTAATGATCTCCAGAGCTTACAAACACATTTGGTAAACACAACATGAATCTGTCTAGATACCACCCCTTTTCAAATGCATCATAGAACTACTTTTAGTGGTTTTCAGATGCTTATAGTTAAATGGACTAATTATTTTTTCTAATCGTTTATTCTTATTTCAAATGTTTTTTTTTTCATAAGCCATTACCCCATCCCCAATAAATGGGGGCAGAGTCAAACCAAAGTGTCGCACAATAGTTCCTTGACAGCAGAAATAATGGCTGTGCTGCCTTGCTTTGCATGACAAATAAAGTTTTTTTATATTTTATGTATGTTCTTTAAATTTTTCTTCTTATTTTCACTCATTTGCATGGATTACCTACAATACTTTTTTCTGATTTACTACATCATTATGTATTTAACACATGACAGTGAAATATACATTTTCTGTTGTGCAAAAACAAGCTGATGAAAAAACAGACTTCATATTATAAATAAACGCTTTTAATATCTTATGTATATATTCCTGTATTCTTTTTTTTCACTTAAATACATGGGTTACTAGCATTACCATTGCTAGTGAGACCCAACTGTGCTAGAGGCAAAATACTTACCCTCTCCCTACTTAGCAAGGTGTATGGAGTGATGACATGCTTCCGAAAGCAACCAGTTACTAATTTGCGAAGACGATTCACAAGCACTGGCTCTGCACATGGGTCATATAACATCACAATCCCTCCATGCTGAAAATGAATTTATGTCAATACCATACACACTGATCTATAAAATGCTTACATACTCTGTCATTAAGGAATAAATATTGATAGAACTGTGCTTATGGACAGAGGGTATAAGAACACTAAAGTATGCACTAAAAAAAGACTATCCCGCCAGTACTCCTATATCTTTTAACCCACTAACGCCAGTGTGACGCTGTATCGGGGTTCGAGCTCCATCGCAGCAGCAGGCCGCAGCCAGCGGGTGGGCAGAGTCCAGGCCATATTATACTACATGCATATAGATATCGTATTTCATAGACATAATCATACTATGCTGGAATACGTAAATATACAATTTATTTTCATTATTGTGAGTTTGATAATCATAGATAGATAGAGAGAGAGAGATGATAGACTGATAGATAGATAGATAGATAGATAGAGATTTTGTAGCCGCCCAAAATCTTTTATTTTCGGTTTCAAGATATACCGGCGTTAATGGGTTAAAATTAAAGTTTGAAAAAATTACAATCATGTATGTACAGAAACAATAAACTTGAGTGAACTAATCATCATTAACCCACTTACGACGGGTGTCACACATACGTGACACCCAGAAAAATAAACATTGCCCGGCGTCCCGACGGTGACACTAAATAGGAGCTTGTACTCCGATTCCGTTGCAGGCAGAGGCCGGTGCACAGGCAGATTCCAGGCCAGCCCCGCACGCCAATTTTAAAGCGGCCCAGAAACCATTATTTTTAGCTTCAAAATATACCGTCACTAGTGGGTTAACGAGCATGTCCATCCAGAAATAATACCTCAATAGTGTGAAGCCATCGCTGAATAGGAACAAACTTGTATTCTCCGTAGACAGGCCAGATAGGGCGATGAGACCCAAAAGTTGGCAGAGTTGTGTTGTATTCAATGGGCGTGTTCATGCACAAATGCTGTGGAGAGTAGCCCTTTGGGATGTCAACACATGTCTCTTTTGATTTCAAGTCAGCCAACACTGGAATTCTATGCTTTTTGGGGTCAAAGCAGGTGTAGTTGACTGGTGAAAAGTCCCAGTCCATGGTAAGATTAATCTGTAACAAAAAACAAAAAAAATTGTAAATAATCTTTCTGAATAATTTTCAAAAACAAAAGTAAAACCAGATTATAGTGGTATATAAATTTTACACTTCTTATATTCATTGAATTTATCACCAACTATCAGAGTACCCAAAAATCAATGCATGGGTTATGAAGATTCCAATGGTATACATCAGTTAAATAAAACATAGCATAATCAGATGTGTCTACAAAGATGAAGATACAGCAGAACTGTTAGGTCCTGCCATACCCTTCAGCATAATCCCAAGCACCTAAACTATATCAACAATATCCTTATCAGAGTATCTTCATGACACACCTGCTGAAGTGCTAAGCAAACCTACCCTATCTATGCCTAAAACAAAACCAATATTTTAACTATATGCTTAATTTAGACAACTAAAATATAATCCTGCTTGACACAAAATTACAAATGCCTGCTGCATGAAATAAAACAGATGAAGTACCTTGGCATTATCACACTCAACATGAGGAATACCCATGGCCACACCATGCTTGTCATCCTTTAGTTCTTCAGGAAGCGTATCTGGATTGCCACTGCTGCTATCCCTGTTGAGTTCTTTAGGGGCATGAGGAAACCATTTGCCATGCCAGTTCTCTATTGGATCAGGCTGGAATTTTATTTTTTTATTAACACAAAGAATTATCTCCTTTAAAAGGAAAGCTAATGACTTTAGGTAAAAACATATGTACATACTTTTTTTCTAATCACCTTGAAAATTCATATTTGAATCAAGACTATTTTGCTCACCTGTGGTTCCCTGTCATCAGCTCTGAAATCCTGCTGACGAGCCAACCTGGCACTGTTTTCAATGGTACGCCAGAGGGCTTCC
>NW_020869733.1:261008-263508 GCF_003789085.1 Penaeus vannamei | reverse complement strand
TGTGTGTGTGTGTGTGTGTGTGTGTGTGTGTGTGTGTGTGTGTGTGTATCAGTGTGTGTGTGTGTCTCAGTGTGTGTGTGTGTATCAGTGTGTGTGTGTGTGTGTATCAGTGTGTGTGTGTGTGTGTATCAGTGTGTGTGTGTGTGTATCAGTGTGTGTGTGTGTATCAGGGTGTGTGTGTGTGTATCAGGGAGTCTGTGTGTGTATGTGTGTATCAGGGTGTGTGTGTGTGTGTGTGTGTGTGTGTATCAGGGTGTGTGTGTGTGTATGTGTGTGTGTATCAGGGTGTTGTGTGTGTGTATCAGGGTGTGTGTGTGTGTATCAGGGGTGTGTGTGTGTGTGTATCAGGGTGTGTGTGTGTGTGTATCAGGGTGTGTGTGTGTGTGTGTATCAGGTGTGTGTGTGTGTGTATCAGGGTGTGTGTGTGTGTGTCAGTGTGTGTGTGTATGTCAGTGTGTGTGTGTGTGTGTGTGTGTGTGTGTATCAGTGTGTGTGTGCGTGTGTCAGTGTGTGTGTGTGTGTGTGTCAGTGTGTGTGTGTGTGTCAGTGTGTGTGCGTGTGTCAGTGTGTGTGCGTGTGTCAGTGTGTGTGCATGTGTCAGTGTGTGTGCGTGTGTCAGTGTGTGTGTGTGTGTATCAGTGTGTGTGTGTGTGTATCAGTGTGTGTGTGTGTGTGTATCAGTGTGTGTGTGTGTGTGTATCAGTGTGTGTGTTGTGTGTATCAGTGGTGTGTGTGTGTGTGTGTGTGTGTGTGTGTGTGTGTGTGTGTGTGTGTGTGTGTATCAGTGTGTGTGTGTGTGTGTATCAGTGTGTGTGTGTGTGTGTGTATGTGTGTGTGTATCAGTGTGTGTGTGTGTGTATCAGTGTGTGTGTGTGTATCAGTGTGTGTGTGTGTATCAGTGTATGTGTGTGTATATCAGTGTATGTGTGTGTATATCAGTGTATGTGTGTGTATATCAGTGTATGTGTGTGTGTATCAGTGTATGTGTGTGTATCAGTGTGTATGTGTGTGTATCAGTGTGTCAGTGGTGTGTTGTGTGTCAGTGTTGTGTGTGTGTTTATCAGTGTGTGTGTGTGTATCATGTGTGTGTGTATCAGTGTGTGTTGTGTGTGTGTGTGTGTGTGTGTGTGTGTGTGTGTGTGTGTGTGTGTGTGTGTGTGTGTGTGTGTGTGTGTGTGTGTGTGTGTGTGTGTGTGTGTGCGTGTGTGTGTGTGTGTGTGTGTGTGTGTGTGTGTGTGTGTGTGTGTGTGTGTGTGTGTGTGTGTGTGTGTGTGTGTGTGTGTGTGTGTGTGTGTGTGTGTGTGCGTGTGCCCATTTGCTTGTGGGTGTGCATATGCATTTGCATGTACTTGCATCTGCACATGTGCATGTGTCTATGTGTATGCACCCAATCACTACATTTTGATTTATGTCACACAATTTGGCTTCTGCAAATTTAATGCCTTTTCATTCCTATTACATGCTTAGAATATCTTCAAGTCTGAAGTGTGAAGGATTTTGAAAAAAAGAGTGAAAAGCTTCCGCCAGGTGTTTCTGTGATTAATCACATGGTTAATTGGTAAATCTTGCGTGCTAATAGTAAATATTGACCCATGGATGCTCTGAAAGGTGTCCCTTTGGCCAACTTATTACAGAATTCCCTTCATCTAAAACTTAAAAGGACAATTTTTTCTGCAAATATTTGTTAATAAATAACTATGAAAGTATGTAAAGAAACAAATTACTGCAAAGGCTATAATATATCCTACTTGACAAGCAATGATAAATGCCATTTAAAGGAATCACTTACCCATACATAACAAGACAGTAGAAAGTATAATATAAATACTCATCTAAGTATTGTTATATAGCTTACAAAACATAAGGTAAAGTCAAAAGTCATACCATGTAAAAGTTGCACCAAGTGGCTTCATTCAGACTACATGTGCCTTTTACATAAACACCAATTCAAGCTAAAAACAAAAGCCTTTCCCAAAACATTTTCCCAAACAGTGTGCTGCCCCTAAGGTGCCTTCCCTACATGTGCAGCATAAAATGTGGTAAAACAAAAATTATATAAAACTTTTGGCTCATCTGAGATTTAATAAATTTGGGTGTAGAAAAATAGGATAATCAAATAAAGAGAGTTGGCTAATCGCAAATATTACTAGTGAATTCATCATTATTTCCATCAGGATATTTCAAGTGGTTCCTACACAGTATATACGTCTCATGGCAAGCTTGTATCTCTCTCTTCATCCCCTTTTCAATCAATCTATTCCTTTCCATGATTCTTTCTCTTACCATATCTCTACCTTTATCTGTATCTTTATCCCTTTCCCTATCAGGAAACAGCAAATGAATGAACATTAGCTAAAATAGAAGGCATGAAATTCAATTTTCAAATTGGTCTTGCCATGGCTTCCGTGTGCGTAGGATGTCATATCAAACCATGCCAAGTTATAAAAAAGACTATTTTGAAGACAATGATACCAACTTGAAACTATGATGTGAACACGGA
>NW_020869733.1:243508-256008 GCF_003789085.1 Penaeus vannamei | reverse complement strand
TATATATATATATATATATATATATATATATATATATATATATATATATATATATATATATATATATATATATATATACATATATATATACATATATATACATATATATGTGTGTGTGTGTGTGTGTGTGTGTGTGTGTGTGTGTGTGTGTGTGTTTGCGACGGTACGTGTTGGGGAATCTGGGGGGGGGGGGGATATTAGTGGTGGGAGGATGGATATCGGAAGGATGGATAGTTGGAGTTGAAGATGTGTTGTCTTGGGAGGGATTAGAAGGAAGGGGTGTAGGGGTGCTATGAGTAAGAGGGGGATGGATATCAGGAGGATGGGTATCGAGAGGATGGATATCGGTGGTGGACGGAATTGAGGGTTAGGCTGTGTTGAGAGGGGTAGGAGGAAGGGGTGTAGCGGGAATATGAGTAGGAGGGGTATGGATATAGGCCATTACTTCAAGTGTGGAGGGAGCATGAGTTATGGAATTTTGTGTCTCAAGCATATAGCTTTGAATGTCTTCCATAGTTTCTGCAGTGGAGTTGGTTGGAGAGTTTTGTGGGGCAAAGGTTTTCTTATGGGGGGGGAGGAGACTGGTGTCTGAGGAGTAAAGGTAAAGGTAGGTGGCGGTGAGTGTGCATTAGGGGAAGACGGGGTGGAACGTTTAGTCCGTGCTTCCTATCTGGCTTTACGCAGAGTGAGACCATTTTTGTATCTGAGAGCTGCTACCTCAGACTCGAACTTGTAAGTGGGACAGCCTCTATAAAATACATTATGGGGGCCGCCGCAGTTAGCACATGTGCGTGTTTGTGCAGGGCAGTTTGATCTGTTATGACCGAGTTGGGCATTGAGGGGGCATCGGTCTGTGGAGCGGCAGTGTTTGGTAGGATTCCAAATCGCCAACAATTATGACATTGACGGGGAGGAGGTTGGTATGGTTGAACAGGGAGGGATTGTCCATCATTGTAGATACGAATGGGAAGGTCATGTGTACTGAAAGTAATTTTGGCAATGTTGGTGGGTTTCTTTCGATGACCTCTAGGAGGAATGGAGTAGCAATGTACTGATGGTCTTTGAGGCAGCCGAGCAAGTCTTCTCCACAATCTGACCAATCTTTGGTATCGACTGGGCAGTTTGCTGGGGAGATAGAGACAGTTCCGGTACAAGTATTAAGAGTTGGATGAGGTTCTGCAGGGATGGGGTTGCCAGAGAGATCAGTTAGTTTTGATAATGCTATAGCTTCAGCTTCAGATCTGACTGTTACGAGACGGGAGCGATCGCGTCGGGTACGGAAAGAAACTGCCTACTTGTTTTTGGAGACATTGTTGAAAGAGAAGTGTTGCCTGAGTAAGGAGCTGTAGGGGGTGGGGGTGTCACGAAAAATCGGTCCCATTTAGCTGGGCTAAATAGAGTAGTTAAGATATTTGTACGGTTGGTGGTGGTAGAAGGACGGGGGCGTGTGGAAGCGGGAGTGTTGTTGAGGGGGGTAGTATTACGGAGAGATAGAGAATAAGGCTGTAAGGTAATGGTTAATGGTCAAAAGCGAAATAAAAGTGCTAGACGTCTAAGGTCATATAGCACTATAGGAAGGTATAGTAAAGGGTGATGTCAAGTGATAGTTGCTATGCGTCAACTATCTAGAGTAATGTTGGAAAGTTGAAAATAAGTAAGGGTGTTGATCAGGGAAAGGGTTATGGTGGTTTAGGTAAGGGAATTAGATCAAGTGAAGGATATTTATGCGTCTGAGGAAGGAGAACAGGTTGTTATAAGAAGCAAGGATATGACGTAGGTCTGGTCTGTGAGAACAGAAACCGCGAATATTCCAATGGAGGAGGGCTATATCTTAGTTATTTTATGAGTGAAAGCGCCGGTACGTGTTGGGGAATCTGGGGGGGGGGGGGGCTAGGAGGTGTGACATGAGTGATTCCCGTGTGTATCCGGGAGGGAGTGGAAAGGATAGAGGGGATGGAGGGAGGGAGAATGTGCGTATAGTTGGAGTTGAAGGGGTGGGGTGTTGGAGGGAGTAGGAGGAAGTGGGTGTGGGGGAATATTAGTGGTAGGAGGATGGATAGTTGAAGTTAGATGTGTTGTCTTGGGAGGGATTAGAAGGAAGGGGTGTAGGGGTGCTATGAGTAAGAGGGGGGTGGATTTCAGGAGGATGGGTATCGGGAGGATGGATATCGGTGGTGGACGGAATTGAGGGGGTTAGGTTGTGTTGAGAGGAAGTAGGGGGAAAGGGTGTGGGGGCATTGAGGAGTGGGTAGTAGTTTCGGTGTTTGGAGTCGTGGTCAAAGAAGAGCCTGGAGTCGGGGAGCCGGTGGGTCTATTTGATGAAGGGGCAAGCCTTATTGCCCCTAATAGCGGTATTACATCTTCATTACTGGCCATGGGAAGCCTTGATAATGTAAAGGGAAATAAACAGTCCACCCCCCAGTGCCCTGTACGGGGGTAAGGGCTAGACAACTAAATCAGGGGAGTACCGTGCCCATGGTTCCCGCAGGCCGTTCAGGACTGGCACAAGGTCAGCCTTTCATCCTTTCAGCACGGCTCTTACACCTTAGGAAGTAGATAGTAGAAGGGATTGGAGACAGAAACAAAAAGCTGGAGGGGGAAAAGACCATGCAAAATTAGTTGAGTCGAGGGCTGAGGCCCTAGACAGGGGAGATCCCTGCATTGGGTCTCAGTCTCCGTCTCCTAAGCCCCCCCACAACAATGGGCAAGGGATTGGGGGAGGGGTGTACGTGTAGTTGGATTTGAGGGGGATGGGTTGTGTTGGGAGTAGGAGGAAGGGGTGTAGAGGAAATATGAGGAGGATGGATATCAGTAGTAGACGGAACTGAGGAGGATAGGTTATGCTGGGAGGGAGTAGGAGGAAGGGAAGTAGGGGGAATGTGAGTAGGAGGATGGTTATCGGTATTAGACAGAACTGAGGAGGATAGGTTATGCTGGGAGGGAGTAGGAGGAATGTGAGTAGGAGGGGGGAAATCTAAATATTACCCACATATTATTGATGTTTATAGACAAGGAACCTAGACATACCAAAGCAATATTTAAAAGGTAAGAAAAATGCTACCAAATATTGATGGTTTATGTGATTAAAACAAATCAACATGCTGGAGGTCAAGGTCATTTATTCACATATCCATCCTCTATTTCTTGTTTTTCTCTCCCACTTATTCATTTTCTCTCTGTCTCTGTCTTTCTTCACTTACTTGGTTTCTTTCTACATTCATATTTTCTTCTAACCATTGGCTTTCCCTCTTTCTGTGTTAGGCAAAACCATAATCATGAGTATTGGCAAATAATAACAAATAATTGATTTTGGCCAAATAAAAATTGAAGTGGCCATCATCTTTAAACAAATAATAATCTCAGTTTTATGTTCTTCTGTTACTTGATCAGGGTGCAAAAATAAAACACAAAGACAAGAAAACTGATTTATTAAGATTACTGAACATCAAATTCCTGTTTCACTGAGAAGCTTAGAAAGTGTAAATCTTACTGAAACACCATATCTTCCATGACAATGCTACATATGCACACGTAGTCACATTGTATAAATCTTTTCTAAATAAAATAATAAGTATAGTTGACATATTAGCTCATTAGCTTTGTTAAGGACAGGTCTGCTTTTAATCCATTCTGCTCTTGATGTGCCTTGTTGTCACTTTGTCCTCCTCACTGGAAAGCAAAAATAAATCATCAGGATCAACAACTGGTGAAAAGTTTAACCAGTTACAAAAATTAATTTGAAACATGTGCATTCAATATATCCTTAATAAACATCATGCAGTCTCAAGGGCATTATCATTTTTTCCACTAGTAGGTCACAAAGCTTAAGATACTCACATAACATGAACCACAGCTCCCCACCCTGAGAGGGCATCACGATCGAATGCATTGATAAGTGACTGGCCAATGCACTCAAACAAGTCATCTGGTTCCAGATCCTCACGCCAAGTTGTTTCACACATACCTGAAGCAAAGAATTTTACATTTATTACAAATTATCTAAAGTAATCTAGAAAACCCATAATGGCAATGTTTTTACAGATAATTACATACATTATTCCAGTCACTTTCTTGACATCTTCCAGTATGTGGTAAAACTCCTACTGTAGTGTATATCAGGTATTTTTTTACAATGCAAATATGTAGGTTTTCTTGTGTGGAAGTCCCCCTAACCCCCATCTTTTTTACCCCAATAGCAGAGTATGCATGAAAGGTACTAAATTAACTGCGACCCTCCCCATGGGGGCTGGTGCCCCTCAACTCCTGCCCATGAAAACAAAGAATCCTCCACATATTCACAGCATGAGAGCATCGGACAGACTCAGCAACACCACTCCCGCATGGTGGTCATACACTGACACCTGCCATGAATACTTGGAAGGATTCTTGGTTGGGGGGCAGTAGCCCCCCATGGGGGTTTCACAGGGGGCACAGCCCCCTGCATCAGAGAATATGGTAGAAAAACCCATAATGAACAAACTAGATTTATTGTAGAAAGTAAGACAACAGTTTCGGAATCATCCTTAATTCCATCTTCGGGTCTAAGGAGAAGAGGGAGAGGAAGCAGTATAAGTGGGAGAGGAGGAGAAGCACTTGGTCAGGTCAAAGGATCCGGTGGTCGATGTGAAGGGTGACCGGCATAGGGAAGGAGGCGGAGGATGTGGGAGGCAATTAAAAACCGCTGTTCAGGTTGAAATTGGGCAGAAGCTTAATCAGGGAAGATTCCACCAGTCTGCATGCATGGACATCAGCGGAAGGGAAGACAGTGTGCGCTGCTTTCCAGTCCATTTGATGGCCAATGTCCCACTGATGGCAGAAGAGGGCATTGTTGCTGTGTCCCTAGATACAGCATACTTATGCCGAGACTGATGCTTAGTAAGATTGGTGCCTGTTTCACCAAAATACTGCTTATCACAGGAGACACACGGTACAGGATAGGTGCCCACCTTCGTGGTAGAGGGAGGGCAGGTGTGTCCCTCACTGACACAGTTACCAACCTATCCTCCCTGTCCTTGACCTCTCACCAACAACTCCTTGGCTTCAGTCTTTCTTTTGCTCTCCACCCTCTCTCCCTTACCTCCATTATTATTTCTTCCATCGACCGTTTCATCTCCACCCATAGGAACTCCTTGCCTGAGGTCTCCCTCCTTCGTGGGGCCTTCCTACCGGCCCTCGTGTCCCTCCTTCACCCCAACCCTTCCATTCCCAGGTGTTCCTGTGAGGCCCCTCACAGCCTGCCTCCTACCTGCAGAAGGCCCAGGACCTGTTGGATGACGCCTCCACCTATGCCCCTCGACTAGCGACCCCAAGGAACACATTGCTGTTACCTTCCACTATCGTCTGAAAGAGTTGGCAGCCTGTTTCCCGGAGGTGAACTTTTACCAGAGGTTCAAGGTCGTCAACCCTCACTTCCCTCATTTCTATGGACTTCCCAAAACCCATAAGCCGCACATGCCTCTGCACCTCATCATCTCCTCCTGGGGATCTGTGACGCATCCTCTTGTGGCTTGGCTGGCTAAATCTCTAAATCCCCTTCTTGGCACCTTCTCTCTAGCTCACCTTTGCCACTCTCAGGACTTCATCTCCCATGTCCTTAGTGTCTCACTGGCGTCTATGCTGAGCTTGGATGTCGATTCCCTGTTCATCAAGGTCCCGCTTGATGACATCCTCGCTTTCCTTCAGACGAAGCTCCCTGCTGAGGATTCTTGTCTTCCTCTTCCCACCAACGTCTTCCTCCAGCTTATTTGTCTGTGTGAAGTGTCTAATTCCTTCTCCTTTGAGGGTCCCTTCTTCTCACAGATGTTCGGTGTTGCCATGGGCTCTCCCCTGTTCTGGCTAACCTGTCCATAGAGTTCTTTGAGCTGGAGCACCTCTCTTCCATCTTCCCTCATCCTTCCATGTGGCTGAGATATGTCAATGACATCTTTGCTCTCTGGCCTCATGACCCTGCTCTGTTTCCTGATTTCCTGTCACAGCTGAACTCTCTCTCTCCTTCCATCTGTTTCAAGGTGGAATGGGAGGTTGACAACAAGCTCCCCTTCTTGGACATTCTTATCCATCGCTCTGCTGATCATTTCTCCTTTTCTAAATATAGGAAACCTATGCACAGTGGTATGTACATACACTTCTCCTCATACCATTCACTTCATGCAAAGAGAGGGGTTGCCACCTCACTGTTCCTTCACACCCTCCGCATTTGTGACCCCCAGTACCTCGATGGAGAGATCAATTTTTTTTATCGTTCATTCTCCAAATTGGGCTACCCTTTCCATGTTCTCAACGTCGTGTTATCCAGGGCACGGTGTACCTTCTACAATGACCCCTGCTAACGAGACCCCTTACCTGCCAGTGCTCAGCCTGCCTTACACTGAGGAGATCTACTCTCTCCATCACCCCCTGCAGCCTCTCAACTGCAGACTCTCCTTTTGCCAGGTGAACACTCTCCGTAGCAACCTGGGTTTTGCTACCATAGTGCCAACACGATAGTGTTTTTCCATTCATCATTAAACAATATAGTGACTGATTCTGTGCATATGATTTACATTTTACCCTGCAATTTCCCTGGTACCTTTCATACCCTCCCATGCTATGGGGGGATTCCGTGCAATACTTTCTATATATTTGGAAACTAGAGTGTGAGGAATCCAATGATACCAAAATCATCACAATCCGTTTTGCGGCGTATTAGAAAAAAAAAAAAAAAAAAACATATATTATTTAGAAGAATCACTCCACAATGAAATACCCTGACCTCTCTCTCTCTCTCTCTCTCTCCCCCCCCTCCCACCATATCACCCCATATGCAACTCCTGACAAGAATGTTAAATCACATGCCTCTTGCTTATTTCTACTACAATCAATAAAGTTACATGCTTTGTTAAAATAAATGCTGCTGCTTTGACAACATCTGCAATATATATGGATCATAGATTTTATATAAACCTATCATTTGGGAGTGTTACAAAGCGTAATCTCTCCCACCAAAGAAATATTGAAACCCAAAGCTAAGCAAAATGAGAGTAAGCAGTTTTTGTAAATTTTTAAACTTTGATAGAGGGAAATCGAGATATGGTACTTTTGTTACTTTTATTAGGAATCCTGATTCCTGATTCAGGAATATCTTTCCTGAATCAGCCTCAACTGTCATTTATGCAAGCACTCACTTTGCTAGCAAATAAGATTTTTTTTTTCTAAAAAGGGAAAGGAAAAAGAAAGAAAGAAAAAAAAATCCAATTGGGTGGATATGAAAGGAGATACTCCTGTTTGAAATTAATCTAACCCCCAAAAGTACTAATAATATTTATCTAATTATTTATTCATTTATTTATTTATCTATTTAATTATTTTATGGGGAAAATCCAATTGTGAAGAAATGGCAAACTGTGGATAGCAATATCAGTACAAAATAACTACCTCTCTAGCTCTCGTAATAACTGTCTCTCTAGCTCTCACGATAACTATCTCTCTAGCTCTCATGACAACTCTCTAGCTCTCGCAATAACTACCTCTAGCACTCCTGATAACTATCAATCTAGCTCTCTCTATAACGATCCCTCAAGCTCTCTATATAACAATCCTTCTAGCTCTCTCTCTATAATGATCCCTCTAGCTCTCTCTATAACTAACTCTCTAGCTCTCTCTCTATAACAATCCCTCTAGCTCTCTCGATAACTCTCTCTCTAGCTCTCGCAATAACTATCTCTCTAGCTCTCCCGACAACTATCTCTCTAGCTCTCGTGGTACCTATCTCTCTAGATATTATTATTATTATCATTATTATTATAGTAAGCTATATAAAGAGCCACACTGAAAAAATTGAGATTTATACCACCAAAGGTGTCAGTGCAGGTCAAGATACAGCTAAGAAAAAATGAGAGAATAGAAAGTCAGCTATTTACGTAAGAAAAACATGTTAGCTGATCTTTTAAACTTATCAAGAGTCAGAGAAGTACAATCTTTGAAGGCAATCTATTCCAAAGTCTACAAATAACAATAAAAAAACATCTAGAAAACTGACTTGTAGACAATCGACTTACATCAAATGTCATTGCATTGAGGGTCATAGAACTTCTGATAATTCTTGCAGGTTGATAAAAATCAGGTAAAAACTTATAGAGGGGATGTGAATTATCAGTTACCATCTTGTAGCGCTCTCGTATCTATCTAGCTCTCTCTATAACGATTCCTCTAGCTCTCTCGATAAATATCTCTAGAGTATCTCTAGAGACTATCTCTAGCTTTCTCCATAACTATCTCTAGCTTTCTCCATAACTATCTCTAGCTTTCTCCATAACTATCTCTAGCTTTCTCCATAACTATCTCTAGCTTTCTCCATATCTCTAGCTTTCTCCATAACTATCTCTAGTCTAGCTCTAGCTTTCTCCATAACTATCTCTAGATAACTATCTCTAGCTAGCTTTCTCCATAACTATCTCTACATAACTATCTCTAGCTTTCTCCATAACTATCTCTTTCTCCATAACTATCTCTAGCTTTCTCCATAACTATCTCTACTATCTCTAGCTTTCTCCATAACTATCTCTAGCTTTCTCCATAACTATCTCTTTCTCCATAACTATCTCTAGCTTTCTCCATACTATCTCTAATCTCTAGCTTTCTCCATAACTATCTCTAGCTTTCTCCATAACTCTCTTTCTCCATAAACTATCTCTAGCTTTCTCCATAACTATCTCTAGCTTTCTCCATAACTATCTCTAGCTTTCTCCATAACTATCTCTAGCTTTCTCCATAACTATCTCTAGCTCTCCATAACTATCTCTAGTCTCTAGCTTTCTCCATAACTATCTCTAGCTTTCTCCATCTCTCTAGCTTTCTCCATATAAGCTAGCTTTCTCCATAACTATCTCTAGCTTTCTCCAACTATCTCTAGCTTTCTCCATAACTATCTCTAGCTTTCTCCATAACTATCTCTACATAACTATCTCTAGCTTTCTGCTATTCTACCATAACTATCTCTAGCTATCTCTAGCTTTCTCCATAACTATCTCTAGCTTTCTCCATAACTATCTCTAGCTTTCTCCATAACTATCTCTAGCTTTCTCCATAACTATCTCTAGCTTTCTCCATCTATCTCTAGCTTTCTCCATAACTATCTCTAGCTTTCTCCATAACTATCTCTAGCTTTCTCCATAACTATCTCTAGCTTTCTCCATAACTATCTCTAGCTATCTCTAATCTATCTCTAGCTTTCTCCATAACTATCTCTAGCTTTCTCCATAACTATCTCTAGCTTTCTCCATAACTATCTCTAGCTTTCTCCATAGCTCTAGCTTTCTCCATAACTATCTCTAGCTTTCTCCATAACTATCTCTAGCTTTCTCCATAACTATCTCTAGCTTTCTCCATAACTATCTCTAGCTTTCTCCATAACTATCTCTAGCTTTCTCCATAACTATCTCTAGCTTTCTCCTACTATCTCTAGCTTTCTCCATAACTATCTCTAGCTTTCTCCATAACTATCTCTAGCTTTCTCCATAACTATCTCTAGCTATCTCTAGCTTTCTCCATAACTATCTCTAGCATAACTATCTCTAGCTTTCTCCATAACTATCTCTAGCTTTCTCCATAACTATCTCTAGCTTTCTCCATAACTATCTCTAGCTCTCCTGATAACTATCTCTAGCTCTCCTGATAACTATCTCTAGCTCTCCTGATAACTATCTCTAGCTCTCCTGATAACTATCTCTCTCCCTCTCTCAATAACGATTGCTCTAGCTCTCTCAATAACGATTCCTCTAGCTCTCTCAATAACTATCTCTCTAGCTCTCTCGATAACTCTCTCTCTAGCTCTCTCGATAACTATCTCTCTAGCTCTAGCTCTAGCTATCTATTTTATAATAACTATCTCTCTTGCTCTCTAGATAACTATCTCTCTTGCTCTCGCAATAGCTATCTCTCTCGCTCTCGCGATAACTATCTCCCTAGCTCTCTTGATAACTATCTCTAGCTCTCTCTATAACAAACCCTCTAGCTCTCTCTCTATAACGATCTTTCTAGTTCTCTCAATAACTGTCTCTCTAACTCTCTCTATAATTATCTATCTCGCTCTCTCTATAATGATCTCTCTAGCTTTATAAGAATCTCTCTGGCTCTCTCTATAAAGATTATTAGGGGTTGGAAATTTGTCATTCAAAAATGGTACAAGGATTAATGTTATAATTATAATAATAATAATAATAATAATAATAATAATAATAATAATAATAATAATAATAATAATTGAAGTAGCAGAAAAAAATAAAAAATTCTAGGAATCGGATAACCCAGTTTGGGCCTAGTAATTGGCTCCTTAGTGACAAAGTGTTCATGTAATTATCTATTTGGAGAAAAAGAAAAAGAAAGAAAAAAAGGAACACTGCATGTACTAGGTACCAACTGGTTTAAAAGAACTGAGTAAAGTTGTTGTAAAACTTTTTACAGCTAAAAATTCAAGATCCTAAGATCCTTCAACTGCAGAATGATCCATATATTAAGAGATTTCTCATCCAGAATAGCAGGGTAGTCCAAATACCTTAATAACTCTTCTACTTAAGTTTTTTGCCTATTTTTACATGTATAAATTTCTAGCAATTTCCCTACATTACTGAATTCAACAGACAGAAAACATGCATTTTTTGTAAATTATGGATCATGGCTATCTGACTGATGTATCTAACATTGCTTGGAACATGAAAGAAACTTAATGCCTATACCCAGGATGTTTAAAAGTAGCCAGCACCCAGCGAAAATTCGCCGTCTGTCTGCCTTTTGAACTTTTATGGACCATTCAAAAACACTGTTTCAGATGCACAGAAAATGCATCTGAAGGGTTTAATTTTTCAAAATTATTACCTAATACTACCATGATGGCCATGAAAATCAACAAAACAAAAAATTTCATATCCTTCATACATACATATTACCAACTACTACTTACCATACAAACTCTCTGATGATGTTCCAGATACAACAAAGTCAGCTGGTTCACACGGACAGCCAATCAAGTCCAAAGCACAAATGTAAGGGTCTTTGGTTACAGGATCCAAGCCTGCAATAACTGGCTCCACAAAGTAGGGTCCAAATCTCCTCTCATACAGGAGGTTCTGAACCATAGCCATTAATGTGCGGGGTTTTACTTTGCGTCCTTCCCTGAAAGAGAGGAGGGTATCAGTTTCTACCAAATTTTTATTTCCTGTCACTTTATGGATAAAAAATTTACTGAATACTTAAACCCTTGTACACAATAACACTCAAATACTGTCAGCACCATAGCTCAGTCATCACGCATTGTCTAACAATCAGTCAATCAAATCCCAGGTTATCCTAAATGTCCTTTCACCTTAGCCTAAACTAGCAGCTTGAGGCACTTCTAGTTCATTAGGATATTTGACTCCTCCTATTGAGATATAGAGATCTGCAACACATTCTAAATTCCTCACAAATCCTGGGTCAGTTTTTTTTATCTCTTTGATAACAGACTAATAGGCATATAAATCTATACAGTAACATTTTCCAATTTCTATTAGCAAAAAGGCATTAAGGGGACAGTTGCAACAAAAAATTTCATAAATACTCGAAATTTTGAAGAAAAAAAAATCTCCTGTAATCTAATGGGCTTTGGCAATCCCGTGACATATTTTTGTTAAATATGTAAAAGTAAAGGAGTTATAACTAAATCTCTTAATCACAGCTGCAGCAGTTGTTTATACATTTAGATACCTCACCTCAGGTTAGACACTGCAAAGCCTGTGGTGACATGCAGTACTTCTACAATCATGTGCAGTTATTACCATTAGTACTTTGCAAAAGAGGGGTATCATGTACGAGCTACACTTCAGAATAGCATGTAAATGCCATAGAATGCAGTAAGATTGATGCAGAAATAAGAATTCTTAAAAAAAAAAAAATAATAAATAAATAAATTTTAAAAATCGAGGGAAAAGTATCCTTAACTTCGGAGCCTGATATCTCAAAACTACACTTTTGTCAACGTTTTATAAATTCATCCATAACTACTTCGGCAATTCTAAAGGGGTTTGGATCATTTGAAAGCTGAATAAATTTGTGATGTTTTTGTGAAAGCCAATTTTCATTTTAGATAATAGAAGTCCATATATTATATCTTTTTGCTCATAAGACTGAACATTTAGAAAAACTAAATTCCTACTAAACTAAAAGAAAATTAAATTTTCTGGTCTTTGCAAGTTCTAGGTATTGCTATAGAGTATAGGTGGTATTTTTTTCCAATAAGTTTGTTCAATGTATAAGTGTGATTTTAAAGATTGTGATTGTTCAAAAACTTATAATCCAAATGATATGAAACTTGGTGGTGTTTATCACTTTATATGTATGAATAACATATCAAAAAATCACAAAAATCCGATCATAACTGACGAACTTCAGTCTTGAGTGCGACGGCACCCTTAAGTGAAGCTACATGCTCATAAAATTTAAAGAAAAACTTTACAATACAATAATAAGAATAAGATACAAAATTCCTT
>NW_020869733.1:236008-238508 GCF_003789085.1 Penaeus vannamei | reverse complement strand
TCATTTTGACAAGCGCGTAGTAACTACTTCGGACATTGCAGTAATGAGTTATGCGATCAGTGTTGGTTTATTCTTGGCAAGGTAAACAATATACAAGACTTTGAATCTGAGCAGCAAGAGCGAGGTATATGTTTGTCATTCAGCGGTGACTATGAGGCTGCTGCAGCTGTAACTATGTTCTATCCAACTCTATTTGTTCCACTCTATAAAACAGCGGTGTTCATTTCCCTCTATCCACTCACGTTGTTATAAGAAACTTATACCTTAAATTTTTGACAGTTTCTGGGAGGGTGTGTTGGGCTTGGTAACAATTACCCTTATGCTCCATATGATAGGAGTCTCCATTTGCCTCTATCTCAGTGTCGCTCTCAGTAACTTATAACGCTGCATTGCCCTCACTAACAAATGCCATTGACCAATTCTCAGTGTATTTGTAATTCATAGCCCACAATGAAAAAAATGATAATTCATTTATCATTGAAAGGGGCTGAGCCCCCTGCAACGCCCCATGGGGGGGCTATTGCTGCCCAACCCCCGCTGAGGAAACAAAGCATACACCACGTATTCACGGCAGGATGGAGCGTTACACAATTATAAAGGTATTGTAACTTTCCCTCTGAAGAAGCATACTAACCTTGACATAGTCAGCATTGTATACTGAGGTGATTGTAGTATAATCAGGATGAACAGGGTATACCATGAACAGTGGAGTGGCAGTGGCCCGCTCTCCTTGGGGAGTTTTGCGCAGCTCTCGAGGTTACACCAATAGCCTCGGATGATGGAGTGGAATGATATACATACACTAGTAAGACGTAAATTAGTCAGCCAAAAGGTGGCAGTTATTTTTGCATATAGTTACTCAAGTGACTATGTCACCATTTATTGCATAAGAACGTCGCCTCAAGGTCGAGTTTCCCATCCTCAGGAACCACGAGATCCACATAGTGAAGAGATACGCCTTCAAAACAGATAAGGTATGGATCTGCCTGCCACTGCTGCATTTGGTTCTCAGCCATAGCCACCATGACGGCCAAATGCGGAGCATGCAACTACTCGGAAACGAACTTTATATGCGGCCACCAGCCGATGTGCTTCTGCCATGGCCTCCTCCGTCGGGGAAGAGCCTAAGAGCCTGCGACTTGTATCAATCAGGTTAGTGCCATAAATATCCTAAGTTATATAGCAGCTTATCAGCTCCACATTAGTTTGTGTGCGCTTTACCCTGCCGTGAATACGTGGAGAATGCTTTGTTTTCCTCGGCAGGGGTTGGGGGCAGCAGCCCCCCTAGGGGGGTCGCAGAGGGCACAGCCCCCTGCAATAAAAAGTATTGTGAATTATCATCGTTATTTTTAATGTGGGTTATATTCTTAGTGTTATTTAACCCCGCATTCTCCCTGGAACCTTTTATGCCCTCCCCTGCTGTTGGGGCCAAGTTTGTCGCTAAAGGGGGATTTCCGCGCAATAAAAACTATATATTTGCATTGTGGAGTGCTAGGAATCCAACGATACCAAAACCGTCGATGTCCGAACGGCGGACATAAGCTGTAAAATTACCGCGAGTTTAACCATAAAACCTTAAATCTTCTTCAAATTGTTATATTATATCATACAAACTCCAATATCTTAACAACGTAGTGAGACTTCGGAAAATGACATCACAATAAAGAGATATAGATGATTCTCGAGAGGTAATGATCCCAGACAAGACTTTCTGCCTACATCACACAGATATTCACACCCCTGATGAATGCATGAATTCTCTTTGCAATACTTAACCGGCATCACAATTTCTGCACAATATAATCAGTGAAATATCTGAAACCTTACCATTTTTCGCTTTGTTTCCCTTCCTGACTTTGCTCTGTCATACACAGCCTGACGCTCCTTACTTCAAGGTGAAACTGTCGACTTGGAGGCGAATGTTATATTGTCTTCTAATTTGTGCTCTTAAATATCGTAATAAATTTCAATTGAAATATTTCATTATAATTATTTAAAGTAAAAGTTACTTTTACTAGTATCTAATCTCCGAAAAAGAGAAAATTAAAAGATCATTTTTACTATAATGCAATACGGAAATAAAGATATTCGTCGTCAAGCAATGTAGACCGGCCAGGCAGAACGTCGACTTTATTAGATTTGTTTTGTATTTATCTTTAAAAATCTTTTGTATTGAATCATAAAGTTTGATTATCATGATAATTATGAAAATTATTCTAAGATATTCTATCAATGACAATTATTCAGCATGTCGATAGCTTAAAGAAGTCACATAGTATTTTTGACTTCTTATATCACCTACCATGAACTCATTAATTTAACTATTCGATGTAACTATTCAAAGAATGATTCGCAGTTACAGCACCTGAGTGAATATCAACTAAATATCGGAAACGGTTCAAATAATGACGAATTTTAAAATATTGGATTCCGGGTTGTGACTTGTGAACACTGATTTTAAAGCAATTATAAGGTTCTGATGCCGAAAAAATGTAGTACT
>NW_020869733.1:201008-218508 GCF_003789085.1 Penaeus vannamei | reverse complement strand
CTCCTTAAATTCCTCTCACACACGGGTCACGTGGAATGTGTTTACCTGCAGGATCGAGAAGGCTCATCGCGGGATCGAGGGATATGGTTCAGGCCCTGTGTAGGGCATTCGGGGCAGGGAGAGGAGTGGCAGGGAGAGGGGTGCGTAAGGGAAGGGCTGGGCGGCCTGAGGAGGGGCTAGAGGGGTAGGGGTAGAGGAAAGGATAAGCATTAGGAGGAAAGGAGAGGGAGATGGGGCGTGAGGGGAGGGGGGAGGGGGAGAGAAGAGGGAAGAGGGTGCTCGAGGACTCGCCGTTCGCCCGCGCCGTTCTGCGTTCAGAGGAGCGGCCGAGCGCGAGGAAGGGGTGGGAGGGGGAGGCTCGTTCGCTCCGGGGGAAGGCGCTCCCGATGGCTGCGTGGCTGAAGTTAAGGATTAAGGGATTAAGTTCAGTGTTGTACGAACTGCTGTTGATTATAACTTGACTGGTTATGTAGGTGGTGTTTTTTTATTGTTAGTGTTATTTATAAAGGCCTGGTATTGTTTATCGTTACTATTCTTGCAGTTATTGTCAGTTGTAGTTTCCACCACTGTGTCCATG
This sequence comes from Penaeus vannamei, assembly GCF_003789085.1. Taxonomy (NCBI): domain Eukaryota; kingdom Metazoa; phylum Arthropoda; class Malacostraca; order Decapoda; family Penaeidae; genus Penaeus; species Penaeus vannamei. Next base: position 217,931 of record NW_020869733.1, on the reverse strand, counting down.
GGGTGGGTGCCCCCCCCCCTGCGCGATTCCCCTGGCCATGCTTCCGAAACGGTTCCAGTGCCGCTGATGGATGTATTAGCTCCTCACATTTACGTCTTCCGAGTATTTGATTGAAGAGCAAGCAGTAAAGGGAAATGTGTGACTGAGTATCAGACAAAATGTTTTGTTGGTATGTGTTTGCGTCTTTATTTATCTTGACTCATTCCAGAAAAGATGGTTCGTTAGGATTAGTGTGAAACATAGCCTAAGGATAAAATCGGGATAATGATGTTTGGAAAATGTGCATTCTGATAGCTTTTGTGTTGACCATTATCGAATGTGTAAAATGCGTCTGAATCATTGCCTTTAAAACTACATTTTGTCCAGATAGCTACGAGGTTTTAACGCTTTGCTTCTAAAATTTAGAGCTCTCTAGCCTGGAAAACGCTTGTGCTTTCTCTCTCTGCTAAATGCAGGTTTGTAGTTTTTGCCTCATAGCAAGATGCGTATATAAACATCTGGGTCTTTCGAAAGTGCATGTGTGTGTATGTTTGTGTGTGTATATATTATATATATATATATATATATATTTATTTATTTATTTATATATATGTATAGATATGTATATTATATATATATTGTTTATACACATTTCTGTCTGTATATATCTGTATATATGTATATATATACAGATATATATACATATATACATGCATTCGCGCATATATATATATATATATATATATATATATATATATATATATATATATATATATATATATGTATGTATATTTTGTTATATATGGACATGTAAGTACTTATATAGAAAAAGCCAAAGCAGGCGTGTATTTAGTGTGAGGTTGAGTTTAGTCACGATACTATGAAAAAATGACGTAGGCTCTGAGCATTAGCCAGCCTAAACTCGCGACCAGCCAGGGGCCGCAGATTCTCTTCTCGGCTCGCGAAGCAGATTCAGCCCGCGAGCCCCTGGAGGGAACCAGTAAACTAATCATTACATTCAGGTCGCGCTCCCGCAGATACATTTGGGTGCAGCCAGACGAAGCGTCAGGCCTAGGGAGACGCGAAGTTGGGCCCTCAAGGAGGATCAGCCCTTGTGTGATTTGAAGTGATTTTCAGTCTCGCTTTTATTACCGTCTGAGTGAATTCCCTCCCTCCCTCCCTCCCCTCTCCCTCCCTCCATCCCTCCCGTCTCCCTCCCTCTTCCTCCCTTTATCCCTCTTCCCTCTCCCTTTATCCTCTTCCTCTCCCACTCCTCCTTCCTCTCTTTCTCTCTCCCTCCCTGCTCGTCCTCTCTCTCTCTCCCCTTCCTTCTTCCTCTCTCCCTCCCCTCCCTCTCCTTCTCCCTACCCCTACCTCTCTCCTTCTCTCCCTTCCCATTGGCATTAGTGCATTGCTTCCTTCGGACTCATCCGTGGAGGCGCCCTGCCGTCCCCCACAGTCGTCCGCAAAAGGCCGTTCTGCGCATCGAAAATTCAAACCTTGCAGGCGTTCATCCCGCCATTCCCTCCCTCCCTCCCTCCCTCCCTCCTCTCCTCTCTCCCTCTCTCTCTCTCTCTCTCTCTCTCCCGCCACAAGTCGTTCCGCGAACTCGCTCCCTAAATGTTCGCGCGACGGCCGATGTCCCGGTTTTCTGCCCCGAGTCTCGCGAAGGGTTTGAGGCAGTTTCAGCGGCGCGCCCGGACCCTCCCGGGGCCTCAGACCGGATGCTGGCCGTGCGGCTGGATTCGGGAGTCCCTCTCCGTAGACTTGTCCCATTGCGTGTTTGGAAGAAATCTGTGATATTAACTGATGTTAAGAGTCTGCGACTTAATGCACTTGGAGGGTACTTGCGCAAATTGGCACATGCAAATCATTAACCCGGCAACAAGGGCACCCAAGTATATAGATGCAAATTACCACAATCCGCATAGCTTCATTAAATTGTTGACGTTTAATGCGATATTTTTGGCGCGAGATTGCGCGATAAACTCCTGTCCCCAGGAATAATTACTGCACTTACAGGCACGTCGTTTCCCGTTTTTTCTCGCTGAATAAAGTGACTCCATACATGACCCAGGATCGTGCCCAACCCGGGTCGTGCCCAACCCGGGTCGTGCCCGACCGAGGCGTGCCCGACGAGGCGGTGGGCCGACCGAAGGCAACCGAGGCGTGCCCGACCCGAGGCGTGCCCGACCGAGGCGTGCCCGACCCGAGGCGTGCCCCTGTCCTTCCCTGGGCGTGTGGGGAGCCAGCGCGGTCGGAGCTTGCGGGATGCAAGGCAGCGTTGGCGGCTCTCGTCAAGGATATTTTTATCCTGTCCGCAGTTGGTGGGTCGGCGATGCCACCGGGGAGGGAGCCCCGGGGGAGAGAGCGGCGGTGCATGGCCCGCCATTCACGCGAGGGCGCGGGCCGGCTGCTGGGGTTCAGAACAGGTTCTGCAGAAACGTCGCGACCACGCACTCGCTTACACCCATGTTGGCACGCACACGCACACACACACGCTTAAGAAAATGTTCCTCAATGATGCAATGTTTCGTTCCTCCAAGCGTTGGCTACCCAGCGCGCTCTGGGCATCCCGACTGGCTTCGGCCGAGCCAGGGTGGCTCGCAGAGGGAACGCCCAAACAGGGTATCCAGAATTGGGATAGGCCTAGACGGGCTACCGCAATTTGGCATTGGCGCGCTTTGATTGACCCGGAACAGAGAAAGGTAGGTAGGTAGAAGGATAGATAGAGAGATAGGTCGATTATGTATGTAGGTAGATAGATAGATAGATGGATATAAGCATTTCTATCTACGCACGGTTATGTATGAATAATCTTTAACAGGTCTCAGTATACTTACCATGTGCTCCGCGGCGGGCGCTTCCCCAATGCCGGCGCTCTGACTGCCTGGGCGGCTGTTCCGCGGAGGCGCACGCCCGGGAGGCGAGGGCGTAGGCGTATTCCTCACGAAGGGAGGAACAGCAGATTTGACGCAGCATGTACTGAAGACAGTCATGGTATTCGAAGATCGTGTTGTTACACACTGAGAAAATACCCAGATTCCGGGAGTTCTTGGCAGCTTGGAATGAGCAGTTGATTCAGGGAGCTTTCGCAGGATTGCGGGTCGAAAAAGTGTAGCCGGCCAGTGACTGCACCGAAGGGGCGTGTTTGTTTGTTTGCGGATCGGGCGTTGAAGCCGCGGACCGGCGCCGAGGGTCGCTGAGAATCGCGATATTCCGCAGTTCACAGGTATTTCTGGTCCTCACCTGCGTGTGGGATCAGTTAGTGCCAAGAAGACTGCATTGTCCAACTGAGGAGTGCCAAGTCATCCAGCATTGTGCCTCCGGCTGTGCCAAGCTCGACTCCAGTTACGGAGTCCTGCTGTTGCCAGGTACCCTCGCTCTCCCTTCCCACTCTTCTACCTCACTCACCCTCGCTCTCCCTTCCCATTCTTCTACCTCACTCACCCTCGCTCTCCCTTCCCACTCTTCTACCTCGCTCGCCCTCGCTCGCCCTCTTTCTCCCTCGCTCGCCCTCTTTCTCCCTCTCTCGCCCCAGTTTTATTCGCGACCCCTTGACTGCCGTCGGCCGAAGTGGCTGGCAGTCCGAGACGAGTCCTTCGACAAAGGAAGAGCCGTTTCAGCGTTAGGGAAGCCTGCTTAGACGCTTGAATGATGAAGCAAGGTGAGCATAAATTTTGCTCAGAAACACAAGGACACATTAACCCAGATACATTCATATCAGTATCACTTTCAAGCGTTTTCAATTATAATGGTCAAGCTTGTCTACTTTAAGACATTTATACCATGCTGTAATGTGTTTCAACACTTTCGTTAATGCTGCAACGGCAACTGCAACCACCACCACCACTCAACATCCCGCTCCATCTGTTCAAAGGTAGTGTTCTGATGCGACCTTGGAACCAGTGCTATTATGAGGCCTACCTTTACTACAACTGGCAATGGAGAAGTTCTGCCCTTAGGGTCATTATCATTGTTGTCATCGCCACCGAGTTGTTTTTTACTTTTGTTCATTTTGATATTATCTACTTGGTCGTCCTGTCAGTCCTTGGTCCCAGAAAAGTTCTGTATGGGGGGGAGGGGGGGAGGGGAGGGCAGAGTACTGTCGACAGGCGCGGCGCCTGTGGCTGCCTGGCCTGGTAGCCATGCCAGCGGCGATCTCGGGAGCGGGAAGGCCTGGCGAGCAGAGCCTCCAAAAGGCAGCGTCGCAGGAAGCCTCCCCTTGCTGGAGGACTGGCGCGGCGTCTGTCACCGGTGACGGAGGGGCGGAGTGGGCGTGCGGCCGCCGTATCGCGTGGCAGGGTCGCGGGCGGAGGCCATTACCATTATTGAAGGCGGACCACATGGTTGCACCGCTAAGCCTGCTCTGAAACGAGGCGCTTTATGCTCGTTGAATCACGCCATTGCGAACTTTTGCTTTCTGATATTTTCTTTCGTGTGAGATGTCAGTCCGTTAAAATTCTTTAGTTATATTGTACTTCGGTTCTCCCAAAGAAATATTGTGATGGCTATAATACCAGGAACACACGCTCAACCGTAAGTGAAATTCCAGTGGTTGACCTCTTCGATATGGTCCTGGAAATAAGAGGGATTTCAGAAATGACAGAATCTTCGCTTCGGATCCGACCTTGAGCGGGACTGAGTGCAGCACAGCATAAAGCCGCCCTGATGCTGAGTTGCAGAAGGGCAGGGGCGCGGAGGAGGGCAGAGGCTGTGCTTAAGCTCACATATCTGATACACACATCCTTCCAACCGACCAACCAACTGACCGACCAGTCAAGCAACCAACCAACCAAATGACCGACCAATTAACCAACCAACCGACCAATCAACCGACCGACCGACCAACTAACCAACCGACCAATCAACCAAACTAACCAACCGACCTATCAACCGACCGTCCAACCAATCAACCGACCGACCAACCAACCATCCAACCGACCAACCAATCGACCAATCAACATACCGACCAACCAATCAACCAAAACAACCGACCGACCAATCAACCGAACCGACCGACCGACCAACTAACTGTCCAGTCCAACCAGACCAAGGCAACTAACCGACCAATCAACCAAACCAACCGACCGACCAATCAACCAAACAACCAACAATCAACCAAACCAACCGACCAATCAACCAAACCAACCGACCGACCAATCAACCAAACCAACCGACCGACCAATCAACCAAACCAACCGACCAATCAACCAAACCAACCGACCGACCAATCAACCAAACCAACCGACCAATCAACCAAACCAACCGACCAATCAACCAAACCAACCGACCGACCGACCAACTAACTGTCCAGTCAACCAGACCAAGCAACTAACCGACCAATCAACCAAACCAACCGACCGACCAATCAACCAAACCAACAATCAACCAAACGCAACCGACCAATCAACCAAACCAACCGAACCGACCAACTAATCAGCCAACCAGACCAAGAACTAACCGACCAATCAACCAAACCAACCGACCGACCAAATCAACCAAACCAAACCGACCGACAATGACCAACCGACCAATCAACCAAACCAACCGACCCGACCAATAACCAAACCAAACCGACCAATCAACGCAAACCAACCGACCGACCAACCAACCAAACCAACCGACGCAACCATAAACGACCAAACCAAAAAAACGACCGACCAATCAACCAAGACCAACCGCGACCGACCAACTAACTGTCCAGCCAACCAGACCAAGCAACTAACCGTCAACCAAACAACCGACCGACCCAATCAACCATACCAACCGACCAATCAACCAAACCAACCGACCAATCAACCAAACCAACCGACCGAACCAACCAAACCAACCGAAATCAACCAACCAACCGACCGACCAAACTAATCCGACCAGTTAACCAACCAACCGCCGAACCAAAGCAAACCAACCGATCGACCAGTCCGAAACCAACGACCGACCAAATCACCAAACCGACCGACCGACCAACCAACTGACGAAACCATCCGACCGACCGAGTTCCGAGCGGAAGTCAAGAACCGGTAAACGTTTCTGAAGCAGCTGAGCAAGAGGAGGGACCCGCCGCAGAGGAAGAACACTGGATCTCTATTCGTGGCGGCGAAGGGCGGCTAAATATGAAGGGAGGTATTTTTGCGTATGTCAGCGCGGAGAGGAGGGAGGGGAGGAAGGAAAGGAGGGAAGGGAAGAAGGGAAGGAAGGAGGGCTGAGGGAAGATGGAAGGAAGGTTGGAAGGAAAGGAGGGAAGGAGGGAAGGAAGGAGGGCTGGGGGAAGGAAGGGGTGAGAGAAGATGGAAGGAAGGGAGGAAGGGTGGAAGGGAAGGAGGAGGGAGGGAGGGAAGGAAGGAGGAGAGAGAGAGACGGAGAGGGAGAGGGAGAAGGAAGAAGAAAAGAAAGAGATGGAGATGCAGAAAATGAAGAGAAAGAGAAGGGATGAGAGAGGGAAGAGAGAGAGAGAGAGCAGGGAGGAGAGAGAAGAGAGAGAGAGATGAGAGGAGGGAGAGAGAAGAGAAGAGAGAGCGAGAGAGGTTAGAGATGAGAAGAGAGAGTGGAGAGACAGAAAGAAGAGGATAAGAGGGGACATGAGGGAGAAGCAGAAAGTGAGACGAGAAGTATTAGCAGAGTAGAGAGCACTGAAGCAACTATTGGATTTATACGTAACAAGGAATAATTAGAGTAGAGAGAAAGAGCAAGCAATAGTATAGAAGAGACAGAAGCAAGAAAGAGGCACGACATAGAGACAGAGGACGAGGAGAAGATGCGATGACAGAGATACGATGAGTAAAGAGGAAAGGATTGAAAGATTAGGATGAGAAGATAGAGGAGTAGGGAAAAAGCTACAAGGGAAGCACTTCGGAAGAGAAAAGGTAGAGAGAGAGAGAAATAGTATAGAATAGAGAAGAGAGAGAAGACCGAGAGAGAATGTAGAGAGTAGAGTAAAGAAAAGATTAGAGAGAGATGAAAGAAAGAGGCATAGATAGAGAGAGAGAAGAATGAACGTAGAAAGATAGAGAGAGAGTAAGAGAAAAAAGTAGAAAAGAGTGAGGAGTGGCACCGGATTGCAGAGAAATGGGATATTCAGAGTGAGAGAGAGAGAATAGAAAGAGGAGACGAGAGACCGCAGAAGTATACGAAAGAGAATGAATACGACCAAAGATGTATGAGAAAGAAAGAAGAGAGAAGTTGAAGAAAAAACGCTATGAGAGGAGGTAGGAGGAGCAAACGAGAAAGTAGAACGAGAGAAAGATGTATAATAATAGCTTATATTAAATGAAATGTATAGAGTATATATTACTAATACAGTGAAGACGAGAGAGACGAGAGAGAGAAAGAAGAAAGAGAAAGAAAACGAGCACAAAGAAGAAAGAGAAAGAGAAAGAGAAAGAGAAAAAAAGAAAACAACAGAGAAAGAGAACGAGAAGGAGAAGAAGTAAGAATCAGTTATTAACCAGAAGCATAACTTTGAAAGAGTCAATGCAGAACTAAAGAGCGACAGAGCAGTGATTAGGGTGCCAGAGAATCGACGCACGAGAGGCGAAAGAGCAGAAACGAAGGAAGGTGTAGAATTGGCAGAGAGACAGATATGAGAAAGGAAGAGCGGGACAGAGGGAGCAGAAAGCTAAAAGAACATAAGCTAAAAGAGAGAACAAAGACAAAGAGAGACAAAAAATAGTGGAAAATTAATACAGAAATTGAAGTGGTGGTAATTAAGTGTGGGCAGTTAAGAGAGAAGAGAGAGTAGTTAATGTGAGAAAGTAGAGCCAGTAATCGTTACTGGTAAACTATTGTCACAAATAGCTAGGGGAGACCAGAAGTATAAAAAGAGTGTAGGTAGGAAAAGATAGGTGAGGACGGATGGAGGGAGGGTGCGATAAGGAATCCTTGGGTGAGAATGAATAGTGCACTAGCCCCACGGCAAATACAAGAAAACCAAAACTCAAAGATCACACAGAAGAGCAGGCAGATAAGGTTAAGTCCATCTCTTAGTAATGAAATCAGAGACGAAATGCAGATAGGAAATCCCTTATCCCCCTCAGCAGGAAGGGCTGTAAAGCGTCATAAGGATGCTGTGTTGACTTGGCCTCGCGACGATAAGGATGCATAACTTCGGCAAAGAAAGGAAAATCTATAATATTTAGGAAATGGAAGTCTCAACGACTACTGAGGAAGTGGTAAAGCTGAGAAGAACATAGGTAATTCAGAGAACGTATGAAGTATGATGAATACTCTCGTCGCTAAATCCTGTAAGTGGTGCCCATCGACCGTCATAACCTACTGTGTATGTTAAGTTTCCTTATCTTTCCGCAGTTCTACGAAGATGCACGTCGGTGAGGGTGGAAGCTCCTGTTGCTGTGGAAGGAAGGTCTGCTACGCATAGCCTTGACCTGGAGCAGGGCGCGTCATCGGACATCCAGGGAGTCCGGTCCTCAGATGAGACAAGTGCACGAAGTAACCCAGGACAGTTAAGAGCCTTGCTTCCAGACTCACTTCGAGTCATCTTCCTGGAACTTGTCTTGAACGTATTGAAACGCCACACGAGTTGGGTGGCCAGCAGCTGTAGTAGCTGCGGGCCAGTCTGAAGTATCGGAAAAGCAGCATAGAAGAAAGCACTACTTGTAAAGCATCCTGAATTCCATGAGCAGGGCCTCAGAAATCGTAGGTGGGGTGAGGAAGAGGAAATTAGGGCACGCAGCACATGATGACCGCTCAGGGGTGACTGTGCTGTCTTCCTTGTTGACACTTCTACTTTCAAAGTATGTGCAAGGCGCACAGAGGAGGTCTGGGTACGAAAGGATATATCCCTACCCCAATCATCACCAATAAGGTGGAGGAAAGAGAGTTGCATATGTGGGAGGTATGCCTCTGAACCTATGCCCAGCATCGGTTGTACAAAATTCATACTTCTCTCACATTATTCCAAATGTTTGTTGATATGTTCCCTGTTGTAGCTCTTTTCATAATATGAGCAAATGAAAGGTCAGTATCTCTCCTCTTGGATATTTATTCTCTGCCTTTGAAGGCCACCTCCCTCACCTACTCCTTCTCCTCCTTTTTGTGCAGCAGTGAGACGCAATTTTAATAACTCCTCATTTCCTCCTCTCTTCTAGTGAAGTCCTTCTACTGAGATCCAGAAGTTAGATCGTAAATTCGCTAAAAGTAATGAGTTTCTGAAAATATGAAAAATACGTTGAATCATTCTGTAAATGTCCAAAATGAAGTTAGTTAAGTTCCTCAAGATGAGTCACACACGTTTTTATTTCAGAGTTCAGGATTCTCTCTTACCAATCTCTCCGTTCGTGACTTCTGTCCCCTGTTAATGCGTGTCTTCTCTGGTCCTACTCTGTTCCTTAGGAGATCTGTAGATTATCTTGATTCTGTGGTACATGAGTTACAAGTAGTATATGGTTTTTCCTCCTTGTGCTCTATTCGTCTTCTTTCATCATCATCTCTCATCTCATTACTGCCTCATCACACTATTCTCAAATTCTATCCTCCCCAGAGAACGCAAGAAAGGAGTGGAAAGCAGCACAAAAAGTGGTGGAGAATAGATCAGCGTAAGTTTCCGTGTGACTGAGGAGTCGACTTGGAAGTATCTCGCCCCGAGGCCGGAGTCGCGGCTGAGACTGTGCCGATGCACTCCTTTGTTGTCGATTTCGACCCCCCGCCCATCTCCATATACCCCCTCCCCTATTTTTAGAAGAAAATCCCAACAATTTCCTTTATTTCAGATTTTTACCCTTCGTGAAATGTCGACTTGGCTGTGATGATTATCCTTGTCGTCTGGCGCGGTTCCAGAGACGAAACCTGAGCCGAGAGCCGAGCGGCCTTGTTCTTCGGGGTTTCCGACGCCCGGCGACCGCCCGGACGCGGCTCTTCGCTTGTTTCCTCCTCGCCTCCCGCATTGGACACGCGCTCGTCGGCGTCTTCTGTCGGAGTTTCTGTCCCGAATCCCGCCTGTAGACGTGGCTTCTGACGTGACGTCATTAGAGCGGCCGAGAAGACCTAATCTATTTTCTGACTCGCTCATTTATCATCCTCATTTGTCTGGCGATACATTCATATGAAAATATAGATCCAGATAACCCTCCATTTTTTCGTTGAAAGGGAGAAAGAGGCGAATGTGCATGAGTAAACTCTCTTCCTTTCTTAGGTTCATGTCGTATTAGTGTTAGGCTTATAAGTAGGCCTAGCAGTTCCTGATCAAGTACCTGACTCACAGATTGCCTCATCGGATCGAATAGGCGTATATGTTTCGTAACTTGATCCCATTCTTGCGGGTCGTATGGATACGAGAGAACTTGCGCGTGCGCATATGTGTTCTGCGGTTGCCTGCCTGCCAGTGCGAGTGTCTGAGACGAATCACAGCCAAAATAACGAGAAAAACGCTGAGAGTGTTTGCGTCTAACGTGGGTATCTGTGTTGTTGTGTGCTCCGGATAGTGTATATTTAGCGTAATCGCATGTGAACACGTCTATGGTTTTATGGTTTATTTATAAATGTTAGGATGCGACGCGGCACTTTGATTTCCTTTCCAAGACAGGCGGGCCTCGCGTGCGCCCTCAGCGAGCACTTTGACAGCTCGCAATGACCATTGATTTGACTCGTAACATTATACCGGCCAATCCCGGCGTCCGCTTTTAATTTCCCAAGAGGAAGCCGAGTGCGATTTTTTATGTTGCCGAGTTGTTTCGTGATAGGAAAATCATACCCAGTGTACATCCCCTTTCGAGCGCTGTGCCACGGCTGCCGGGAAGGGGCGCTGCGCTCTGCCGCTTTGCGTCGCCCGCCTGAAGGACGACCGAGGGCGCAGCAGTTTCACCGCCTCTCCTTCCCTTAATCCATTTGCCTTGTTTACGAGGGCCTCGGCGCTGCCTGGGGTTATGCTGCCGGAGTTGTGTGGGGCCGCCCCTCCCGCGTCTGTTCCTGGGTCAGGCTGTTATCAGCTCGACGCTTGTCTCGAGGCTCTGATAGAGGTTGTGGCGAGCGTCGGGGGCGATGCCGGGCCAAGAGCTCTGGACCTGATAAGCGCAAGGCGAGCCCTAATATCCTCTTGCCTCTTCTTGGAGTTCGAGCCAAGCGCCTTAAGGTTAGTCGTCAGCAAAGTCCTTCGAAGTCCCAAGTTGGCGGCGCGCAACTTGACCCGCTGATGGCTTGGTTTGCACTTGGGATCGATCCTGGCGTCGCTCCTGTCGACCTCGGGATCGAGTAGCCGCTGGTGACTCGGCGGCTGCCATGCCTTGCACTCTGGTCAGAGCTCCCCCTTCGCCCACAGGCGCGTCCAGGCACTTTGTTTCCATGGCCCAGTGCCCGGGTATTCCTGCAAGGCCGGAGTCACACAACACTGCATGGCCGTCGCTCGGTCTGCGGTGCTCTCGCTGCCCCCCCGTCCGAGCGACTCCAGGATGCTGGTGCTGCAGCTGCATGTGACGCAACCTGCTGTCCTGTCTGTCTGTCTGTCTGTCTGTCTGTCTGTCTGTCTGTCTGTCTGTCTGTCTGTCTGTCTGTCTGTCTGTCTGTCTGTCTGTCTCTCTCTCTCTCTCTCTCTCTCTCTCTCTCTTCTCTCTCTCTCTCTCTCTCTCTCTCTCCTCTCTCTCTCTCTCTCCTTCTCTCTCTCTCTCTCCTTCTCTCTCTCTCTCTCTCTTCTTCTCTCTCCTCTCTCTCTCTCTCTCTCTCTCTCTCTCTCTCTCTCTCTCTCTCTCTCTTCTCTCTCTCTCTCTCTCTCTCTCCCTTCTCTCTCTCTCTCTCTCTCCTTCTCTCTCCTCTCTCTCCCTCCCTCTCTCTCTCTCTCTCTCTCTCTTCTCTCCACTTCTCTCCTCTCTCTCTCCTTCTCTCCTCTCTCCTCGGTCCTTCTCTCTCATCCTCTTTCTCCTTCTCTCTCTCCTTCTCTCTCTCTCCTCTCTCTTCCTCTCTTCTCTCTCTCTCTTTCTCTTTCTCTCTCTTTTCTCTCCTCTTTCCTCTCTCTCTCTCTCTCTCTCTCTCTTCTCTCTCTCTCTCTCTCCTCTCTCCTCTCTCTCTCTCTCTCTCTTCTCTCTCTCTCTCTCTCCTCTCTCTCCTCTTCTCTCTTTCTCTCTCTCTCTCTCCTTCCTAAAGTCTACCTCTAAAGTCTCTCTGATTAACCCTTCCATTACTTTAAAGAGCAGTTATGGTAGAAGGGCTTAATGGAGGTACAGTGAATTTTTAGATAGCATTATGTATGAACACAAGCCCCCCCTTGTGTTACTTTTTTATTCTGCTCTTGATGAGGCTGTCTGGAATCGCCACCTTTTGTGTAGTTTGATGTATTGACTTGAGTCTTCCTTCTGCGCTAACACCTAAGATTGTTCCTTGAATACTCATTCCTAGTATTATTAGACTTTGTAGTTTCAAGCTGTTTTAGCCTTGCTTGCTAAATATCGGATTCCTTAGGTACCTGAAGTAATCTCGGCGGTGTGGGCAGTAGTGCAGATAAATCGGTATTGATATGGTGTCTCCCTGATATTTCCCGCCAAGTGGTCCTCAGAGGGGCGCTGTGTTGCGCGGGAGAGCAGGACCAGTGCGGGAGGAAAATAAACTCCGTGTGTTTCCTCAGCCGAAGCTCGGACTGCGTGCATGAGAGGGCCAATAATGAGTCGATGTCCCCAGTGACAAACTCGCGTCGCTCCAAGAGATCTGTTACGGCCATTCCCTCAGGTAGCCTGGCACGCGGGGAACGTGCCTTCGCAGTCAAGTGAGGAGTACATGCTCGTTATTTTTGGCATGCGGAGGACGCTGCTTGGCTGTCACAGCCACTGCGCACGTGTCACGGCTTTTGTTTGGCACTGCACGTGGGACAGTCGGTCGGCGCCAAGCGGAGCTCTCATACTGCGGTAAATTACATTCCTGGGCCCAGAAAAGCACCTTATCAGACTGACAGATAAGTGCTATGGCAGAACTTGATTTAAAGTTGAGAAAGAGCAGGGTGAGCCTGTGGTTAATTAAGGCATGTAAGAATGGATGAAAAATGATGAGAGCTGCCCCTCGAGGCCTCGCTCGGCTTAGCGCAAGCTCTTGAGTTAACAAACGCTAGACTATATAATTTCGCCGATGGGCTTACTAGAGAGCTTGGAGTGGGGAAGCGGCGTGCGGATGCGCGGTGCCAGCAGCAGTCCCGAGTGTCACGCTGCCAATCCCACACCGCGGAGAGTAACGCCCTCGGTGCTTGACAGCCCTCGTTTAATGCATCGTCTGATGCAGAGGACTGTGTATGGGCTGGACCACGCGGAAGCGTCGCTTCCATCGCTTCCTCTTTCTAAACACAGTGTCGCCTGTTCCCGTTCTGCAGGACAGTGACGGTAAACCTGCGCTCGAAAAAGGCCGAACGCCTTTGCCGCGACCGCAGCCTAAACCTCATGGTGCTCGTCTCTGCTTCCGTCGACCGCGCCGTGAAGTCACACCTCGAGTTGTATCGTGTTACCATTACCACCGCCACACTGGTGTCACCTCCACCGCCAACATCGCGGTGGAGGTGGCAGCGGCAGAGGCTGCTGGAGCTGCCGCTGCCACCGCCATCTGTCCCTGAGTCCCCGAGGGCACAGTCCGTGTCCTGTTGACACTTATTGCGGAGTTTGTCACGGGGATGTATTGCAGGGCTCGACGGAGCGCCGGCCTGCACTCGCCTCCGCCCACCGGTGCCGAGGGGAAAGGATTTTGGGGCGTCATTGGTGTAGAGAGGACAAAGACGCTGGTGCTGACGTGTTTATTGACACCAGAAAGTGAGAGGCGAAATATTCCCACGGAAGCATTAGGTGCTGGTTAGTATTTATTTAGGAAAACGGCGTTTCTGCGCTTCTTTGCACATGGTCGTCGCCGCCTGATTTCACGTCAGTCGCTGGGTGTGGCTGCGATCCGACGGAAGGCCGGAGCGTGTACATCGCTCCCGTTTGTCTCCAATAGATTTCGAATTCGCTCTAAGCATATAGCACATCTTCTATTTCTGTTTTCTACGTAAACTCGATGACCCAGGAATAAGCACGCACACGGTATCCACAGCTCTGGTGCCTGTATTTTTCTCCTGTTTCTTTTTTGGGTTGCCTCGCCTCCCCTCTCTGCCCTGCATTTCTCCCCGCCGAGGAGGCGAGGCCAGAGATTCTGAGAATGTCGCAAACCCGATTTGCGGAAACGCTTCGCAGGTGATTTGCCTCGCATGGAAGCGAATCCTCGGGGAGCGACGCAGCCCGGTGTCGCCGGGCTGACGGCTGTGCACTTCAGTCGACTGTGATGTTGCAGTTGAGTCTCGTAGGCCTATCTCACGCGGCGCCAAGGGCAATACCTGGGACATTGTTGACCGCTTTGGTAGGCCTATAGTGGTACTCCTGGTGAAAAAAGAAAGCAATGAAACGCTTCGTTTTAAACATGTTAACAGTTTGCTATAGTTACGGAATATGTTAATATCATGCACAGTGTATTGTGCAATTTCTGATCTTCATCATTATCATTATCATTATTATCATGTTCATGCTCATCTTCACTTCACCATCATCATCACCATCACATCATCATCATCATCAATCATAATTTTGGCTAATTATTGTTGATAATTTTCCTTTGTTTGTTTATTTACTTATCTATTTATTTATTCTTCTTGTGTGTGTGTGTATGTGTGTGTGTGTGTGTGTGTTGTGTGTGTGTGTGTGTGTGTGTGTGTGTGTGTGTGTGTGTGTGTGTGTGTGTGTGTGTGTGTGTGCGTGCATGCGTGCGTGCGTGTGCGTGTGCGTGTGCGTGTGTGTGTGTGTGTGTGTGTGTGTGTGCGTGTGTGTGTGTGTGTGTGTGTGTGTGTGGTGTGCGTGTGTGAGAGAGAGAGGGAGGGAGAGGGAGGAGGGGGGGGGGAGGGGAGGGAGAAGAAGGAGGAGCGAGAGGGAGAGGGAGAGGGAGAAGGAGAGAGAGAGAAAGTGAGTGAGTGAGTGAGAGAAAAAGAAGAGAGAGAGAAGGAGAAGGAGAGAGAGAGAGAGGAGAGAGAGAGAGAGAGGAGAAGAGAGAAGGAGAAGGAGGAGAGAGAGAGAGAAGGAGGAGGAGGAGAGGAGGAGAAGGAGGAGAGGAGGAGAGAGAGAGAGAAGAGGAGGAGAGAGAAGAGAGAGGAGGAGAGAGAGAGAGGAGAGGAGGAGGAGGAAGAGAGAGAGAGAGAGAGAGGAGGAAGAGAGAGAGAGAAGAGGAGAGGAGAGAGAGAGAGGAGAGAGGAGAGAGAGGAGGAGAGAGAGAGAAGAGAAGGAGAGGAGAGAGAAGGAGAGGAGAGGAGAGGAAAGGAGAAGGAGGTGGAGGAGAGGAGGGGAGAGAAGAGAAAGGAGCAGGAGGAGGGGATAGAGAGAGGAGAAGGAGAAGGGAGAGAGAGAGAGAGAGAAGGAGAGGAGAAAAGTGAGAAAAGGAGAAGGAGAGGGAGAAGGAGAGAGAGAAAGGAGAGGGAAAAGGAGAAAGGAGAAGAAGGAGAAGGAGAAGAAGGAGAAAAAGAGAGGAGAAGGAGAAGGAGGAGAAGAGAGAACAAGGAGAAAGGAGGAAAGAGTAGAAGGAGAAGGGAGAGAGAAAAGGAGAAAGAGAAGGGAGGGGGGGAGAAGGGAGAGAGAGGAAAGGAGAGGGAGGAGGGAAGAAGGGAGAGAGAAAAGGAGAAAGAGAGAAGAGAGGAGAAGGAGAGAGGAGAGAAAGAGAGAAAGAAAGGAGAGGGAGGAGAAAGGGGGAGAGAGAAAAAGGAAGAAAAGAGAGAGGGGGAGAGGAGAGACGAGAAAGAGGGAGAGAAGGGAGAAGGGAGAGCGAGAGGAGGAAGGGAGAGAAGGGAGAGAGATGAGAGAAGGGAGAAAGGAGAAAGGAGAAAGGAGAAGAAAGAGGGAGAAGGAGAAAGGAGAAGAGGAGAGAGGGAGAACGGAGGAGAGGGAGAAGGGAGAGAGAAAAGGAGAAAGAGGAGAGGGAGAAGGGAGAGAGAAAAGGAGAAAGAGAGGGAGAGGGAGGGAGAAAAGGAGAAAGAGGAGAGGGAGAGAGAAGGAGAGAGAGAGAGAGAGAGAAGGAGAAGGGAGAGAGAGGAGAAGTTGAAAGGGAGAATGAAGAGAAGAGAGAAGGAGAAAGAGAGAGAGGGGAGAAGGAGAAAGAAGAGAGGGAGAAGGAGAAAGAGCGAGGGGAAGGGAAAGGAGGGAGAGGAAGAGAGGAGAAGGGAGAGAGAGAAAGAAGAGGAGATGACGAGGAGAAAAGCGGAGAGAGGAGGAGAAGAGGAGAGGGAGAGGAGAGAGGAGAAAGAGAAGAGAGGAGAGAGAAGGAGAGAAGGGAGAAGAGGAAGGAAGGGGAGAGGAGAGAAGAGAGAGGAGTGGGGAGAGAAGAAGAAGAGAGAGAGGGAGAAGAGAAAGAGAGAAGGGAGAGAGAGAAGAGAGAGAGGAGAGAGAGAAGAGAGAGAAGGGAGAGAGAGAAAAGGAGGAAGGGGAAGAGAAGAAAGAGAGAAGGGAGAGGAGAAAGAGAGAAGGAGAGAGGAGACAGGGAGAGAGAGAGAGAGAAGAGAGAGGGAGGAGCAGAAGGGAGAGGAAGAGAGAGAGAAAGGGGAGAGAGAGAAAGAGAGAGAAGGGAGAGAGGGAGAAGAAAGAGAAGAGAGAGAGAGAAAGAGAGAAGAGAGAGAGGGAGAGAGAGAAGAGAGAAGGGAGAAGAATGAAAGAGAGAAGGGAGAGAAGAGGAAAAGAGAGAAAGAGAGAGAGAAAGAAGAGAGAAGGGAGAGAGAGAAAGAGAGAAGGGAGAGAGAGAAAGGAGAAGGGAGGAGAGAGAGAAGAGAGAAGGGAAGAGTAGAGAAAAGGAGAAAGGGAGAAGAGAGAAAGAGAGAAGGGAGAGAGAGAAAGAGAGAAGGGAGAGAGAGAAAGAGAGGTAAGAGTAGAGAAGAGAGGAAAGCGAGGAAGGGAACGGAAGGAGAGAAAGCAGAGAAGTTGGAGAGAGAGAAATGAGGATAGGGGGAGAAAGCAGACGAGG
>NW_020869733.1:193508-196008 GCF_003789085.1 Penaeus vannamei | reverse complement strand
ACAGAGCGCAAAACAGGCAGGCAGACAAACTGACAGACAGGCAGGGACAGGCAGACAGATAGCCAAGCAGCCAGGCAGACAAACAGACAGGCAAGCAGACAGACAGACTGGCTGACAGACACAGGCAGACAGACTAGTAGGTAGACACTCAGACAGACAGATAGACAGACAGACAGGCAGGCAGGTAGACAGACAGACAAGACACACAAAGACAGGCAGACAGACAGACAGGCAGATAGAGAGATAGACAGACAGGCAGACAAACAGACAGACAGGAGGACATATACAAAACAGGCAGGCAAACAGACCGACAGGTAGACAGATAGACAGACACACAAAGACAGGCAGGCAGACAGACAGGTAGACAGGCAGGTAGGCAGTCAGAGCGTAAAACAGGCAGGCAGGCAGACGGACAGGCAAGCAGTTAGGCAGTGCTATGCATCCGCACGCAAGCAAGCCCGCCCCGCACACGCAGGCACTCAGACACGCGCCCGCACGCCCCGCGCCCGTCTCGCAGCCCAAAAGCGCCCCCTTGGTGCTGACTCGCAAGGTGTGATGTTTTATCCAGCGTTTTAGGCGAGGATTTCCTGGCGAGGCGATGGCGGCGGCGGATGGCGGGCGGCCGGCGGCGGCGGGAGACGGAGGGGGAAGCGGAGAGCGGAACGAGCGGCGAGCCGGGGCCGGGGGATCGAGAGAGATGAAAGGAGAGAGAGCGACGCGAGAGAGAGAAGGAGAGAGAGCGAGAGCGAGAGCGAGACGCGAGAGCGAGAGCGAGACGAGAGCGAGAGAGAGAGAGAGAGAAAGAGAGAGCGAGAGAGCCGAGAGCCTCGAGAGGAGAGCGAGAGCGAGAGAGCAGAGAGAAGCTAGAGAGAGAGAGAGAGCTGAGAGAGAGAGAGAGAGTTATAGGAAGAGAGAGAAAGAGAGAGAGAGAGCTAGAGAGAGCGAGAGACAGCGAGAGGAGAGAGAGAGCGAGACGAGAGAGAAGAGCGAGCAGAGAGCGACAGAGAGAGCCAGAGAGAGAGAGCCGAGAGAGATCGAGAGAGAGAGAGCGAGGAGAGAGCGAGAGAGCAAGAGAGCGAGAGAGAGAGCGAGGAGATGAGCGAGAGAGAGAGCGAGAAGAGCGAGAGAGAGAGAGGAAGCGATGAGAGAGCGAGATGAGAGAGAGAAGAAGCGAAGAGAAGCAGGAGTAAGAAAAAAAAAATAAAAAGGAAAAGAAAGAGAACGAAAGAGGGCGAGGGAGAGTTGTGTGAGAAAGGCCCGCCAGTCACGCCTCTCGCTTTTCTCTCCGATTCCCCGTCGCTCCCTCGCACTTCCCTCTCCTCCCTTTCCTCCGAGAGCATTTCCTTCCATCTCTTGGGTGCCCGCGCGGCGTCTCTACGGAGCTGTGCTGAGACGCTTGTCCCGGGCGAAGACCTCGAGGCACGTTGTCTCGGGTCCGGTTTTTCACAGAGGAAAAGGTTATTTAGGTATTTAGATGTATGTCCTTTGTATACAAGATTTATATACCTAATAGTAAATGTTTTTTTTTTCCCATTTTTCATCCTTTTACCCCCGCCTCACACGCCCATGTATGTAAGTAAACACTCAGGCCTGGGAGCGGAGGGTGCGAGGCGGCCGTGCGCTGGCAAAACAATTAGTGCGGCGCCTCCCCCAACAGAGGGCACAATGCCGGCGAATTTGCTCCCGAGTCCTTAATCAGAGTGCGGGGCGCCAATTGC
The DNA here is from genome assembly GCF_003789085.1 of Penaeus vannamei. Taxonomy (NCBI): domain Eukaryota; kingdom Metazoa; phylum Arthropoda; class Malacostraca; order Decapoda; family Penaeidae; genus Penaeus; species Penaeus vannamei. The sequence goes on along the minus strand of NW_020869733.1, from coordinate 194,290 downwards.
CCTCATTGCCCTGCTAATGACCTGGGGATGGGCGCCACGGGAGGGGAGGGAGGGGAGGGAGGGAGGAATGGAGGAAGGAAGGAAGGAAATACGGAAAAGGAAGGAAGAGAGCGAGGGAATGAATAAGGGAGGAAGAGGAGGGAGGAAGGGGGAGCAGAAGAGGGGCAGGGAAATGGGCTCCATGGCACTGCCTCGCTTGATTGCCTCTGGACAGGAAATCCCGTCAATTTTGTACGCATATCCTTTTCTTTTTGCTTGTTTTTTGTCCTCTTTTGCCCAGTGTGCGGGGACTGGCAGTTCATTTCTCTTCTTGAATGGATATGTATGCTGGCGTCGGGTCTTTTCGGGTTCTCCCTCCTTTTGCCTCCCTGTATTTATCGCCTTGTTTCCATGCCCAGCGAACGGGCCCGTTTAATGACCCGGCTTTATCGTCCTCCTTCGCCGTCCCCCCGTCCTTGCCCCCCGCGTGGCATCCGCCATGGGCTCGTGGAGCGATAGCGATGCGGGTGGTGGAGGGGATGGTGGTGGTGGGAGTGGGGAGATGGCTGCCGCTGATAGCGCAAGAGAGGAGGCAACGCTGCGTGACCGGAGTAAGTAGCAGTTACAGTATAGGGAGCGTGCACATGGGCGCACCGCCCCCTCCCCATTCACTACTCACGCACTCGCTGATTCGCTCACTCGCTCTGTGCTTATTCCGACTGCTGCCAGGTCAAGCGCGGTGCGACCGAGACAAGCGCCACAGAAAAAGCTGGGCTTGAATCCCGTGTTCTCTCCCACTTGCG
>NW_020869733.1:178508-188508 GCF_003789085.1 Penaeus vannamei | reverse complement strand
TACCTGTCTGTTTATCTGTCTCTCGCTCTATTTCTTTATTCATTCACTCTTTTATTCAGCCTGATTCTTCAAAGGCCCGAGCGGAGCCAAACTCTTTTCTAGGACGAATAATCAAGAGCAGTTAACCATGTTATGACGTCAGCTGGGCCACAGCAGCTGTTCTTCATTGTCAGATGGCTGACGAAATCACAGGGTGACTGATCAGCAAATCTCACTGTTTCTAAGTGATAGAGAGAATGGGGGGGTTGGGGGAGGGAGAGAGCGAGAGCGAGGGCGAGAGAGAGAGAGAGAGAGTGAGAGGAAAGAGAGAGAGAGAGAGAGAGAGAGAGAGAGAGAGAGGATGGGGATGAGAGAGAGAGAGAGAGAGAGAGAAAGACAAGAGAGAGAGCGAGAGAGAGAGCTAGAGATAGATAGATTAGATAGAGAGAAGAGACGAGAGAGAGAGAGGGAGAGAGAGAGAACAGAGAGAGAGAGAGAGACAGAGAAACGAGCGAGAGATAGATACATAGATGAGAAAGAGAGAATCCCTTCGACTGAAATCATAAAGCAGTTAGAGAGAATCCCTCTTTTCGTCTCGCCTCTTCTCTTTTTTACCTTTAACATCAAGATATTTTCAGGCCTGAGTTGCGAAAGCTGACGTCATGAATCTCTATAACTGCTTTATGATTTCAGTCGAAGGTTTCAGTAAAATACAGACAGACAAAATCTACATTTGATATCAGGAGACGATGGTGAGAGCAAACTAGCGACATACTAAGTTTCAAGCAGAAGATATCGATTGTGTATGGAAGTATATCTACACTAATGCTCTCTCTCTCTCTCTCTCTCTCTCTCTCTCTCTCTCTCTCTCTCTCTCTCTAATCTCTCTCTCTCTCTCTCTCTCTTTCTCTCTCTCTTCTTCACACTCTCTCTCTCTCTCTCTCTCTTCTTCCACACACGCCATATATGAAAAAACAACACCACACACACACACACACACACACACACACACACACACACACACACACACACACACACACACACACACACACACACACATATATTATATATATATATATATATATATATATATATATATATATTATATATGTGTGGTGTCGTGTATGTGTATGTATATATACATATGTATACACACGTACACATGAAATATATATATTTATATATATATATACATATACATATATATATATATATATATATATATATATATATATATATATATTAATATATATATATATAATATATATATATATATATATATATATATAATATATATATGTATGTATGTATGTATATATGTATGTATGTATAATATATATATATATATATATATATATTTATATATATATATATATATATATATATATATATAAATAACATATATACATATATACAAATATATGTACATTTATATATGTGCTTCTGTATAAATGATAACAATCAGTAAAAAATTACCATCCTAAGATCAGTAACAAGAGAAAATAACCCCTTCTCTCCTCCTCCCTAAAAAAAGTGACACAAAAAGAGCGAGAGTAATTATTCCCGACCAAACAGGATTTTTTTCCAGGCCGTGTTAGTCGCCTCCGCCCAACAAGCCTTTAACCAGGGCAGCCGAACCGTGGTGGCTTCGTCAACACTGATGGCCATTAACGGTCACAAAGGAAGACCGAACAACACGGGAGTAATTGAGTGAAGTTGGGGAGGAAGGGGGAAGTAATTGGGGAGGGGGGGAGGAAGAAGGGAGGGAGGAGGACGTTTAGGAAGAAAGTGGAGGGAAAGAATGGAGGAAAGTTGAATAAGGAGGGAATAAGAATAGAGGAGGGGGAAGGAAGAAGGGAGGAGGACGCTTAGGAAGAAGGTGGAGGGAAAAGAATGAAGGAAAGTTGAAGGAAGAGGGAAAAAATGGAGGAGGGGGAAGGAAGAAGGGAGGAGGACGTTTAGGAAGAAGGCGGAGGGAAATGAATGGAGGAAAGTTGAAGGAAGAATGAAGAAAGACGCTTAAGAAAAAGGCAGAGGGAAAAGGAATTGGTTTAGGAAGAAGGTGGAGGAAAAAAAAAATGGAGGAAGTGTGAAGAAAGAATGAAAGATGACGCTTAAGAAAAGGCAGAGGTAAAAGAATAGAGAAAGGGCTAAGGAAGAAGAGGGGAAGGAACAGGGGAGAAAAAACGAATGGAGGAAGAGGGAAACAAATGGAGGAAGGGTAGAAGGAGAAGAGAGAGGAGACGCTGAGGAGGAATAGAGAGAGGAGGAAGGAAGAAGGGGAGGGAGAGTGAGGGAACTGAGAGGGTGGGAGAGAAAAGCGATGAAGGGAGGGGGAGGGGAGGATATAGGGGAGGAAGAGAGTAAGGATGAAAAGAGGAAATTGGGGAGGGGGCGAGGAAAAAGAAAGGATAATGGGTCGAGTATGGTAGAAAGAGGGATATAAATACATATTCATATATAAATGTGTGTGTGTGTCTCTCTCTCTCTCTCTCTCTCTCTCACACACACACACACACACACACACACACACACACACACACACACACACATATATATACATATGAGTGTGTGTGTGTGTGTGTGTGTTTGTGAGTGTGTGTTTGTGTGGTGTGTGTGTTTTATGTGTATGTTTGTGCGTGAGTGAGTATGCGTGAGTGTGTATGTGTGTGCGTTTGTATCTGTGTGTGTGTATGTATGTAAGTGTTTCTTATATCTCTATGTGTGGCTATAATATTTTCTTGAAAGATGTCTCCAGCGCTGCTCCTAAATTTCCTCATTATCGAAGCCACAAAAAGCAGATAATAAAAATAAATCTTCCTCATTTACGTCAGCCGCATGAAGGAGAAGAAGATGGAGAAGAAGAAAAAAAAGAGCAGAATACTGTAAAGAGAAGAGGATAAAAAGAAGAGAATGAGATAAAGAATGTGAATCAAAATAAGAAGAAAAATAAGAATAAATTGATGATGTGAAAGCAAAGTTAAAATCAATTGATACGTAATTAGTAAATGGGCCAATTAAAAGAAAAAAAAATAGATAAAAAATTTAAAAAACATTATTGGCTACTATAACTAGGCAATTTCTGCAGTAGCAGTCGTAGCCCCCCCCCCCCCCCCCCCCCCGACCCCCACCACCTTGCTTCCTGCCATGAATTCCTTGGCAGGATAGCCTCGGCCTCTCCTTCTCTGCCATAGGTCCTCGTGAAACCTCTCTGCCATTTTACCCTATTTTCTTGTTCCTAATTTATTCTTTTGTTGGGGATTAGATGTATAATCATCTATCAATGTATAAAATTGGTATCAATATATAAAAAAACAGGTAAGATTTCTGCTTTTCTGTGTGTTTGTTTTAGTAAAGGAAACATAAAAAAAATAAATTGTAAATAATGAGTTTACATATTTTCCAAATTTCTTTTGACAACTGATAAATACTAATTGATAATTGATGATTGATAACTGATAATGAAAAATGACTTTGAAGAATGTTTACTTATAAGAAAGTCTTACAATACAGCACAATCAGCAATGACCAAAATAGAAAATGCAATGACAATAAACATGATAATTCAATAAACGAGTTGATATATCTGATGATTATTTGCACTAAACTGCACGAACGAACATTGCAAAATGGAATGAAAAACGAAAGATATGAATGAATGAATGATGATAGCATTAACAATAACAGTGATGATAATGATGATAATAATAATATCAATAATAATAGAGAAAGTAATAACAGTTATAATGATGATGATGATGATAATGTTCATGATAATTATGATGATAATAATGAGAATGATAATATTGATAGTAATAATAACAGTAATAATAATAATAATAATAATAATAATAATAATAATAATAATAATAATAATGATAATGATAATTATGATGATAATGATAATAATATTGGTAATAACAACAATAATAACAATTACAATGATGATCCTAACAAATATGATAATGATCACATAGTAACAATAGCAATAATAATCCTAATAAAAACAGTAATGATAAACATACCAAGATAATAATGACTTTCATAATAACAATAAAAATAGTATCACAATAATGAAAAATACAATGATAATCCACCTTAGGAGTCCTTTGTCATTCCAGTTGACATTCTCTCTCACTTCCTTTTCTCATTATACAGTTAAGAAAGTGATTAAATGCAGCCCAGATAATTATGGCCCACTTAAGAGAGTACCGCTAAAGCCATTACTTTCCACCTAAAGTATAAGCTGCTATTCATTATTCACGAAGAAAGTAAACCAACGCTGACTCACACACAGACTCCTTTGTGTGTCGTCTTTGAGGGTGATATTCCCCCGAGGCTATAATCTAATTAAAAATTATTTTTTTTTTTCTCCGGGATCTCTCGGATGTCTCTGTTTCTGTTTCTGTCTGTTTGTCTCTCTGTCTTTCTCTGTCTTTCTGTTTGGCTCTCTGTTTTCTGTCTTTCTGTTTGTCTCTCTGTCTCTGTCTCTCTCTCTCTCTCTCTCTCCTCTCTCTCTCTCTCTCTCTCTCTCTCTCTCTCTCTCTCTCTCTCCTCTCTCTCTCTCTCGAACTCTCTCCTCTCTCTCTCTCTCTCTCTCTCTCTCTCTCTCTCTCTCTCTCTCTTCCTCTCTCTTCTCTCTCCTCTCTCTCTCTCTCTCTCTCTCTCTCTCTCTCTCTCTCTCTCTCTCCCTCTCTCTCTCTCTCTCTCTCTCTCTCCTCTCTCTCTCCTCTTCTCTCTCTCTCTCTCTCTCTCTCTCTCTCTCTCTCTCTTCTCTCTCTCTCTCTCTCTCTCCTCTCTCCTCTCTCTCCTCTCTCTCTCTCTCTCTCTCCCTCTCCCTCACCTCTCTCTCTCTCTCTCTCTCTCCCTCTTCCTCTCTCTCTCTTCTCTCTCTCTCTCTCTCTCTCTCTCTCTCTCTCTCTCTCTCTCTCTCTCTCTCTCTCTCTCTCTCTCCTCTCTTCTCTGAAAATAATTTGATTTTAAAGGTATTCAAAATTCAAAGCATTAATTTGTTTATCTATATATTCATTTACTTCTTACCCTTTTTCTCTCGCTTTGAAATGTAATTTCAAACATAGGATTTTTTTTTGGGGGGGGGGCGGAGTAGGGGGGTTCAGTCCTGTACAAATCGACTCAAAACCCTTATGATGACTAAGAATAATAATAAAAAAGATAAAAATAATAAGAAATAAATAATAATAAGAAGAAATATAAGAAAAAAAAAAAATAAGAAGAAAAATAAGAAATAAAAAAAAAACATTCGAATATGGTCTTTGATTTTTCCTAAAATTCGTGGTACTTCAGCTTGATGCATCATGAATGAGAAATGAAATGACCAAATTTGTCCATTCAGAATTCTACCGCTTCGATAAACACAAGAAATATTTCGTCTCAGCTTTACCTTTCTTATTTCTATTCTTTTTTTTCTATTTGTTCATTTTCTTTTCAAGGTGTATTTCACGATCAGACGGTAATCATTCTAATTTGTGCGATATTTTGATTTTGAAAAATATGTACAAAAGACGGGAAAAAAAAAAAAACGGAAAAAAAGAGAGACAAAAAAAAAAACAAAAAAAAAAACGAATAGGAGACAGAGAGAAAAAAAACAAGAAAATTAAGTGAGAGAAAATAGAAAAAAAAAAAGAAATGAAGAAGCAAGAGAACTAAAAAAAAAAAAAAAAAAAAAAAAAAAAGGAGACAGAGGAAAAACAAGAAAATTTAATGAGAAAGAAGACGAAGAAGAAGAAGAAGAAAAAATCAAAATATCTCAGGGGAAAATCTGTGAGTCATTAAGAAAGTAATGGCCTTATATGGCATGTTTGTCTTGGTATCGATCCCCCACACGATGGGGAGGGGGGGGGAGAGAGGGAGAGGGAGAGGGGATGAGAGGAAAAGGGTAGGAGGGAAGGGGGGGGGGTGAGGGGAATGAGAGGATAGGCGGGTGGGGAGGGAAGAGGGGAGAGGGGAAGGGGAATGAGAGGAAAGGGTAAGGAGGGGGGAGGGGGGGGGGAGGGAGAGGGGAGAGGAGAGGGGGAATGAGAGGAAAGGGTAGGAGGGGGAGGGGAATGAGGGGGAGGGGGGTGAGGGAGAGAGGGATGGGGGGGAGGGAGAGGGAGAGGGAATGAGAGGAAAAGGGTAGGCGGGGGAGGGAAGAAGGGAGGGGGGTTAGGGGAAGAGAGGAGGGAGGGGGAATGAGGGGAAGGGAGGGAATGGGAGGGGAATGAAGGGAAGGAGAGAACTAGAGATGGAAGAATGGGAGAGAGGAGGTGAGGGGGTGAGGGGAAGAGAGGGAGGGAAGGGGAGCGGGGAGGAGAAAGGGGGTGAGGGGGAAGAGAGGGAGGGGGAAGCTAAGGAGGGAGGGGAGGAGGGGGAAGAGAGGGGAGGGGGAGGGGAAAGAAACTAGGATGGGGAAGGGTGGGAGAGAGGGAAGGGGGGTGAGGGGATGAGGGAAGAGAGGATGGGGAAAGGGAAAACTGGGTATGGGGAAGGGTAGTAGAGAGGGGGAGGAAATCGGGAGAGGGAACGAGGTAAGGGAGTGAGAGAGGGAGGGGAACTGGATGGGGAAGGGAGGAAGAGAGAGAGAAATGACAGAGAAAGAGAGTGAAGGAGAGGTGGGAATTGGGACGAAAAAAAGAAGGAAGTGAGGGAAGGGAGAAGGAAAGGGAAGTAGAAAGGAGGAAAGGAGAAGGAAGGGGAAGTGAGAAGGGAGGAAAAGAGAAGTGAAAATTAGCGACGGAGGAAAGATCGAGGAAGGAAAAGGGGTGAAAGGAGGAAGAGGGAGAAACAAAAAGGAATGAAGGAGAAAGGAAAGGAAGAAGAACTAGCAGAAAGGGAGGATGAGGGGAGCAGAAGAAGGGAGGGGGGGGTAAGGAAAGGGATGAAAGGAGAAAAGAAGGAGAGAAACAAAAAGGAAAGAAGGAGAAGGGAAAGGAAGAACTAGCAGAAAGGGGAGGATGAGGGGAGCAGGAAGAAGGGAGGGGGGTAAGGAAAGGGATGAAAGGAGAAAGAAGGAGAAACAAAAAGGAATGAAAGGAAGGGAAAGGGAGAACTAGCAGAAAGGGGAGGATGAGGAGAGCAGGAAGAAGGGAAGGGGGGGGGGGGTAAGGCCATGGATCAGAGGGATATTTGGAAGAAAATTGATACTCAGATAAATTAATGAATCGGGAAAGACACACAAGTATTGGATGAGATGATGGATAGATTGAAGAGACTGAAAGAAAGAGGGAACAAGACAAATGCGATGAATTTATGGATGAGATAGATGCAAGAGAGAGGAAAATATGAATGAAAAGGGAAAACAAATGCGTAAGAAAATATAATATGATAATTATGATTATAATTGTAATGTAATATATACAAATACAGAGTGAAAGAAAAGTGTATGACCAATATGGAAAAGAGATATATATAAGGAAAGAAGAATAGGAAGAATAGATTAAAATAAAGTAGATTAGCAAAGAATGAATGGGTCAAGAAGGCAATATGTGTTTTCTGGGTTTTAAGTGACGTGGTGTGACTTCCAAAGCCACAAACATAAGAAGGCAAGGTACAAGAAAGCAAAAGATAAAGGAGAGATATAATATGTGAAGAACGTCTTCAAAAGGTCTTGCGTTTTGGTCTAGTCTTCATGCAGAGACGACAATAGTGACGATTAAAATGAAAATAATGATTGTGATAATGATAATGATGGCATGGATAACGACAATAATGATGTTGATCTCACAACATAGACCCTACCCCCCCCCTACATAAATACAAAAAAATGAATAAATAACCCCCCCCCCTCACAAATACATAAGAAAAAAAGAACAAATCAAAACATAAATACAATAATACACAAATTACATAACCACATACACACACGCCCATGTACAGCACACCCCAGCCCCAAAGGCCATTACGGGAGAAAGGGGGCAAAAAGGGGCAAACACAACACTTTGCTTTGTTACCCCATTACCTTGATTCTGAGAAACCGGATACCAATCACAGCTGATGAGGTACATTGTCTTTGGTAATGAGTGACCTTATTACTCTGGTTCCGGCAGCTCTCACAACCTCTATTTTCTGGTCTTGTCGTCTTGTCGTCGCGCGAGTATATTGGACATTATATAGTATATAGGTCATGCAGCTTGGGAGTGTGTGGGGGAGCTTGCATGGTAAATAACGTGAGGGCTTTTGTTTCGAGGTCAGAGGTCAGAGGTCAGAGGCTGATAAAGAATAGGGGCAAAGAAAAGGGTGTTGAGATGAAATAGAAGTGTGTGTGTGCGAGATGCGGGGGGATAAAACATGTTAGTTACTGTTGTCATCAAGGTTATGTGATACTAGTTTCCTTTCATAGGAAGATGCAATTCTGTTCGTGTTTCCTTATATATAATATCATATATCTATCGATAAATACACACACCACACACACACCACACACACCACAAACACACACACACACACAACACACACACACACACACCACACACCACCACACACACACACACACACACACACACACACACACACACACATATATACACTATATATGTATAGTATATATATATATATATATATATATATATGTATATATAATATATATATATATATATATATATATATATATATATATATATGGTAATATATATATATATATATATATATATATATATATATATGTATATATATATATATATATAATACATAATATAATATATATATATTAATATATATATATATATATATATATATATATATATATATATATATAATATATATGTATGTATATATATATATATACATATATATATATATATATATATATATATATATATATATATATATATATATATATATATATATATATATATATATATATATATATATATATATATATATATATATATATATACGTATATATATAATATAACAATATATATAAATATATATATATATATATATATATATATATATATATATATATATATATAATATATATATGTGTGTGTGTGTGTGTGTGTGTGTGTATGTGTCCGTATATACATGCACGCCACTGAACATTTCCATCCATATCACCGAATAAGCTAAGACTGTATAAGAGTATGGACAGTCTTATACGAAGTTTCTGTTAATGAAAAGCTCCTAATAAGAATGAATTATGGATAAGTGGTAGATTTCCCCGAGGTGAGTCACAACCCCAGCCCATGTGCGGGTGTGTGGGCGTGGCTCAGACAGGTGAGTTGTTCTGAGGATTTTTTTTCCGTTTAGAATTTTCCTTCTTCTTTTTCCTTATAGGGTTCTTATCGCCATTTTCAAAATTATTATTATTATCATTTTATTATTGTTATTATTATATTATTATTATCATTATTATTATTTATTATATTATTATTATTATTGTTATTATTATTATTATTATTATTATTATTATTATTATTATTTATTATTATTATTATTATTATCATTATTATTATTATCATTATATTATTATATTATTATTATTATTATTTATTATTATTATTATTATTTATTATTATCATTATCATTATATATTACATTTTTTCATTATCAATGTATATTTTTACGTTAATGATGATGATAATGATAATTATGATAATGTTAATGATAATGATAACACTAATGATAATGATAATAATAATGATAATAACATTTATAGTAATGATGATAATGATAATAATAATGGTAATGATAATAACAAGAAAAACAACAACAATAGTAATAATAATGATAGTAATAATATTGATAATGATAATAATAATAATAATAATGATAATAATAATAATAATAATAATAATAATAATTATTATTATTATTATTATTATTATTATCATAATAACATTAATAGCAATACTGATGATAATGGTAATGATATTAATAACAATGATAATGATATCATTGATAATGATGGTAATGTTAGCGATGGCAATAATAGTAAAAATAGTTATAATGACAATACAAATGACAATAATGACGATATTGATGTAATGATAGTAATACTACTACTACTACTACTACTAAT
>NW_020869733.1:173508-176008 GCF_003789085.1 Penaeus vannamei | reverse complement strand
TATCATGTTTCTTTTTTATGTCTTACGGTTGTGCTTAAGTCCTTATGGGTATCAGTATATATGTCGACAAACGTATTTATTTATGTCCATCTGCGTATACTTAGACATATAGTTAACTCACTTTCTCATTATTTATTTATTTATTTATTGCATTTTTTGCATTTTGCGTCACATGTTCTCTGCCAATCCTCCATTTTCACTTTCTCTGCGTCTTTCTCTTATTCTTTGCTCAGTGTATTTTTTTTAGGTTTTTTTCTCTCTCTTAATATTGATTAATTAACATGAATACGTAGCCTCCTTTTCATACACACACATGAGCACACACGCACGCACACACATACACACACATAAGCACACGTGCACGCACACACATACACACACATAAGCAAACACGCACGCACACACATACACACACATAAGCACACGCGCACACACACAAAAACACACACAAACTTACACATACACTTTCTTTTTTTCATCTCAGAGTGTGATGATAATGAGAATAATAATAACAATAATGATAGTAACAAGAGTAATAATAATAATGATAATGATAATGATCATTATGATGCAAATGATAGGAAAAATAACAACAACAAAAAAATGGTTGATAATGATTACATAGATAATTATAATAACAGCAAGAATAAAAATAGTGACAACAGTGTTCATAATGATAATAATAACGGGACTAATAATAGTTACAAATGTAATGATAGTAATAATAACTGTAGCAATGATGATAATGTTAATGATAATGACGGTAACGGAAATGATAGTGATAATGATGATTATGATAATGAGTAATGAAGATAACAGTGATAATTATTATTATTACTATTATTATGATAACAATAATGATAATGATGATAATACCAGTAGTAATGATAAAAATATTAATGGTAATGAGGATAAAGATAATACTAATAAGATGATAATACTAATACTGATAATAATGATGATAATGATAACAGCAATAGCAATGACAATAATGATAATAAAAATGATTATGACAATGATAATTAATACTAATAATGATTTCAGCAATGATAACAATGATAAACATAGTAATGACGATTATGTTGACGATGAGAACAAAGCAGTGATAATAACAACATTAGTGATGATAAAGTTGAACAATCATAATAATTTTAGTAAGTGAAGGAAAAGAGGGCGTGGATGATAATGAATAGTGATAATAATGAAAATACAAAAAAAAGTAATGAAAGAGAAGAGGCTTAAAAAATAAATAAAAAGAAATAAGAGAGAGAGAGAGAAAAGGAGAGAGAGAGAGAGAAAGAGAGTGAGAGTGAGAGTGAGAGAAAGAGAATGAGAGAGAGAGAGAGTGTGGAGAGAGAGAGAGAGAGAGAGAGAGAGAGAAAATAAGAGAGGGAAGAGAATGAGAGAGAGAATGAGAGAGAGAAAAGAGAAAGAAGAGAGAGAGAGAGAGAGTGGGGAGTGAAGAGAGATAAAGAGAGAGAGAAAAAATATATATTCATTACTCTCTCTCGCTGTGGAAGACTTTCCGAGCAAGAGAGACACGTTCTCAGGTATTGCCAGGAAGGGAAGGGGGGGGGTAGGGGTGGTGTAGGAATAGGGTGGGGTGGGGTGGGGAGATGGAAGGGAGGGTAGGGGTGGGGTAGGAATAGGGGTGGGGTGGGGTGGGGAGATGGAAGGGAAGGGGGGGGGGATGGGGCGGGGTGAGGTGGGGGGATGGAAGGGAGGGTTGGGGTGGTGTAGGAATATGGGGTGGGGTGGGGAGATGGAAGGTAGGGTTGGGGTGATGTAGGGATATGGGGTGGGGTGGGGAGATGGAAGGGAGGGTTTGGGGTGGGGTAGGAATAGGGTGGGGTGGGGTGGGGAGATGGAAGGTAGGGTTGGGGGGGTAGGAATAGGGCTGGGGTGGGGTGGGGAGATGGAAGGGAGGGTTGGGGTGGGGTGGGGATGGGGCGTGGTGGGGAGGGGAGATGGAAGGGAGGGTTGGGGTGGTGTAGGAATAGGGGTGGGGTGGGGTGGGAGATGGAAGGGAGGGTTGGGGTGGGGTAAAATAGGGCTGGGGTGGGGGGGAGATGGAAGGTAGGGTTGGGGTGGTGTAGGATGGGGCGTGGTGGAGGGGGGGATGGAAGGGAGGGTTGGGGTGGTGTAGGAATAGGGGTGGGGTGGGGTGGGGAGATGGAAGGTGGGTTGGGTGGGGGTGGGGATGGGGTGGGGTGGGGGAGGGGAGATGGAAGGGAAGGGTTGGGGTGGGGTGCGGATGGGGCGGGTGGGGCCGGGGAATGGAAGGGAGGGTTGAGGGATGTAGGATAGGTTGGGGTGGGGTGGGAATAGGGAGGTTGAGGTGTGGTAGGGTGGGTGGGGTGGGGAGGAGAGAAGGGAGGTTGGGGTATGTAGGATAGGTAGGTGGGGGTTGGGAGGGGTGAGGGAGGGGGAAGGGGGGTGTTGAACAGCTCCCTTCGGCCAAGGGGGTTGAAATAGCATGTATAATTCATAAGATTAGACG
>NW_020869733.1:143508-171008 GCF_003789085.1 Penaeus vannamei | reverse complement strand
ATATCTTCATTTATAGAACCCTGGAAGTAAAAATTCTAATACTTGATGAATCCCATTATAAAACTGCTCTTAAGAAGACCAATTTTGATAATTTTCCTAACTGTAATGAACGTAAATTACTAGGGTTTAAAAGTAATTCTTCTATGAACATTTACATGTATGTGTGCTCACAAACACACGTACAAATGTTCATACGTGAACTAATTTCTTCCTAGCATTTGATTCTGTTTCTTCTTCTGAGGAATGTTGATGGTTATAGTGATGATGATGATAATGACAAATAAAGGAATAAAATTTGATTGATGATAATAGTGACAAAGGATAAAATTAGATGATGATAATAGTGACAAATAAGGAATAAATTTGATGATGATAATAATGACAAATAAAGATAAAATTAGATGATGATAATAATGACAAATAAAGGATAAAATTGATGATGAAAATAGGACAATTAAGGATAAAATAACCAAAAATATCAGTAGCAGAATTAGCCACAATGTGATGATGATGATAATAAAGAAAATCATCAAATAAGATTTTGATAATAGTAACATCTTATGCTGTATCTACATAGCTACAACCTATACCTCTGCTATTTCAATTACGCTAAACCTTTAATGCAATTAAAACTTCTCATTATACTGAACAAGCTGAAGATAACTTTGATGTTATAACTCAAGATGTTGAAGATAACTTTGATATTATAACTCAAGATAAATAAATGTTACATCAACCAACGAGTTTAGCATTAAATAAAACAGATAACTGGTCTTGAGGCGAAGAAGCATGTGACTGAATCTCGCGAGACACCTTTGATAAGATTATTAATATTAAGAGGATTTTAATATTACATCATCGTCTACTGGTACCATTCCTAGGCTTTCCGTGGCGTAGGTCTAATATCCTAAAGCTCCCCTTCTTATAACTCTCTCTCTCTCTGTCTTTGTCTCTGTCTGTCTGTCTGTCTGTCTCTCTGTCTCTCTCTCTTTTCTCTCTAATCTATCTTCTATCTATCTACCTATCTATCTATTTATTTTATCTCCTCCTGACTCTCTCTCTCTCTTCTCTCTCTTCTCTTCCTCTCTCTCTCTCTCTAACTACTCTATCTATTCTGCTCGTCTCTCTCTCTCTCTCTCTTCTATCTCTCTCTCTCCTCTCTCTCTCGTCTCTCTCTCTCTCCTCTCTCTCTTTCTCTCCTCTTCTTCTCTCTCCTCTCTCTCTCTCATCTTCCTCTCTCTCTCCTCTCTCTCTCTCTCTCTTCTCTCTCTCTTTCTCTCTCACGCAAGTCACGCTTCGAATCCGCAAAGGAAAGTTGTAAAGGAAGGAAGGAAGAACAGAAAGAAAAGAAATGGGAAGAAGCGGGAAGGAAGACAAAAAGAAAAGAGGAGGCGAAAGAACAAAGGACGAAGAGATGAGTAGAAGAAAGGTGGAGAAGAAGGAAAAGGAGAGAGAGAAGACAGTAAAGGGTCTTGACATTTTGTTTCGAGTGTTAAAAGGCGNCTCTCTCCTCTCTCTCTCTCTCTCACTCCCTCTCCCTCCTGCCCTCCCCTCCCGCCCTCCTCCCTCCCCACGTGTTCGGTCCCTCGTCGCATCATCGTCCCTCCTCGCCTCTCACGTCCTCTAGCACACATACATCTACTACCCAATACTACAACTCATCTCTACATCAGACATTCTGGCTCTCAGCACACAACAACCCCATCCATTTCACCGTGACGGTATCGCCGCTCCTGCGCCTTGGCTCCGGACCCCCTGCGCCTTTCAGGCCGCCGCCACATCTCCTTAGCCGCACAATACTCTCATCTATAATCTCCTCTCTCATAACTAGTTAAAAAGCTGTACTCTCATCTACTATCTGTCACTCATACTCCATGTCTTCAGAGTCCTCTCTACTTGTCCACCAGTGTCCCAACATACGCACCCTACTCTCCTCTCTTCTCTCCTCTCTCTCTCCTCTCTCCTCTCTCTTACCTACTCTTCTCTCTCTCTCTCTCATCTCTTCATTCTCTTCTCTCTTGTTCTCTCCTCGCTCTCTCTCTCTCTTTTCTCTTCTCTCTCTCTCTTCTCTCTCTCTCTTCTCTCTCTCTCTCTTCTCTCTCCTCTCTCTCTCTTCTCTCTCTCTCTCTCTCTCATCTTCTCCTCTCTCTCTTTCTCTCTCTCTCTTCTTCCTCTTCTCTCTCTATCTCTCTCTCTCTCTTTCTTCTACTCTCTCTCCTCTCTCTCTCTCTCCTCTCTCTCTCCCCTCTCCCTCTTCTCTCATCCCTCTCTCTCTCTCCTCCTCTCTCTCCCCTCCCTCTCTCTCTCTCTTCTCCTCTCTCCCTCTCTCGTCTCTTCTCTACTGTCTCTCCTTCTCCTCTCTCCTCCTGTCTCTCTCTCTCTCCATCTGCTCTTCTCGTCTCCTCTCTCATTCCTCTCTCTCCTCTCTCCTCTCTCTCCTTTCTCTCTCTCTCTCTCTCTCTCTCTCTCTCTCTCTCTCTCTGTCCTCTCTCTCTCTCTCTTCTCTCCTCTCTCTCTCTCTCCTCTCTCTCTCTCTCTCTCTCTCTCTTCTCTCTCTCTCTCTCTCTCTCTCTCTCTCTCTCTCTCTCTCTCTCTCTCTCTCTCTCTCTCTCTCTCTTCCTCCTCTTACTCTTTCCTTCTCCTCTCTTCTCCCTCTCTCCTCTCTCTCTCTCTCTCTCTTCTATTCTATCTATCTCCCTTCGCCCTACCTCCTTACCTCCCTACCGCTCTCTCTTCTCTCTCTTTCTATTAATTCTCTCTTTTTCTCTTAATTCTCTCTCTCCTTCTCTCTCTCTCTCTCTCTCTCTCTCTCTCTCTCTCTCTCTCTTCTCTCTCTTCTCTCCCTCCTCTCTCTCTCTCTCTCCTCTCTCTCTCTCTCTTTCTCTTCTCTCTCTCTCTTCTCTCTCCTCTCTCTCTTCTCTCTCTCTCTCTCTCTCTCTCTCTCTCTCTCCCTCTCTCTCTCTCTCTCTCTCTCTTCCTTCCTCCTACCGCCCCCTTCCTTCCTCGGCGACTGCTTCCGCGCCCTTCCTCACGCCCTCACTTCCCCGCTCCGCCACGCCCACCAATTAGAGCCCGGATGTCGCCCCTCTTTCGCCCTCCACTTTTCCTCTTGTCTCCTTATTCCTTTTCATTCGCCTTATACTTGTTCTCTTTCGTTCTCTGGCATCTCCTTTTCTCTCGTTATTTTGTGGTTTCTCTCTTTTTCATCCTTTTCGTTATCGGCATCTTTCTGAGGCCTTCCTCTCTCGTTGTTTTATCATCGCCATCCCTCTCTCGCTCTTTTAGCATCGTCATCCCTCTCTCCTTCTGTTATCATCGCCCATCACTATCATCGCCATCCCTTCTCTCCTTCTTTATCATTGCCATCCCTCTCTCCTTCTGTTATCATCCCGCCATCCCTCTCTCCTTCTGTTATCATCGTCATCCCTCTCTCCTTCTTTTATCATCGCCATCCCTCTTTCCTTCTGTTATCATCGCCATCCCTCTCTCCTTCTCTTATCATCGCCATCCCTCTCTCCTTCTGTTATCATCGCCATCCCTCTCTCCTTCTTTTATCATCGCCATCCCTCTCTCCTTTTATCATCGCCATCCCTCTCCCTTCTCTTATCATCGCCATCCCTCTCTCCTTCTCTTATCATCGCCATCCCTCTCTCTTTCTTATCATCGCCATCCCTCTCTCCTTTTTATCATACCATCCCTCTCCTTCTCATCATCGCCATCCTCTCTCCTTTTATCATCGCCATCCTCTCTCCTTTTATCATCGCCATCCCTCTCTCCTTCTTTTATCATCGCCATCCCTCTCTCCTTCTTTTATCATCGCCATCCCTCTCTCCTTCTCTTATCATCACCATCCCTCTCTCCTTCTCTTATCATCGCCATCCCTCTCTCCTTTTATCATCGCCATCCCTCTCTCCTTCTTTTATCATCGCCATCCCTCTCTCCTTCTGTTATCATCGCCATCCCTCTCTCCTTCTTTTATCATCGCCATCCCTCTCTTCCTTTTGTTTCACCGGGCTCCTCTTTCTCTATTATCATTCCTTTCTCTCTTTCTTTTATGATCACCATTCTTTTCTCTCTTTCATTTATTATTACTTTCCTTTTTCCCTCTTCTTTTCCCTACAGAAATGATAAAGCGAAAATGAGAGAGAGAGGGAGAGAGGAGAGAGAGGGAGAGAAGAGAGAGGAGAGAGAGAGAGAGAGAGGGGGGAGGGGGGAGGGAGAGGAGGGGGTAAGGAAGAGAAAGAGAAAAAGAGAGCGATAAGACACAGAGAGAAAAGATGAGCGAGAGAGAGAGAGAGAGAGAGGGAGAGGAGAGGGAGAGAAGAGAGAGAGGCGAGGAGAGAGAGAGAGAGAGAGAGAGAGAGAAGAGAGAGAGAGAGAGAGAGAGAGGAGAGAGAGAGAGGAGAGAGAAAGAGAAAGAGAAAAAGAGAGAAGAGAGTAAGACAGAGAAAAGAGAGAGAGAAGAGAGCGAGAAGAGAGAAGAGAGCGAGAGAGAGAGAAGAGACCGAGAGAGAGAGAAGAGACCGAGAGAGAGAGAAGAGAACGAGAGAGATAGAAGAGAGCGAGAGAGAGAGAAGAGAGCGAGAGAGAGAGAAGAGAGCGAGAGAGAGAGAAGAGAGCGAGAGAGAGAGAAGAGAGCGAGCGAGAGAGAGAGAAGAGAGCGAGAGAGAGAGAGAGAGAGAGGAAGAGGAGAGAGGAGAGAGAGAGAGAGAGAGAGAAGAGAGAGAGAGAGAGAGAGAGAGAGAGAGAGAGAGAGAGAGAGAGAGAGAGAGAGAGAGAGAGAGAGAGAGAGAGAGAGATAAGGGAAAGAGAAAAAGAAAAAGAGAGAGAGAGTAAAACATAGAAAGAGAAAAGAGAGAGAAAGAGAAGAGAGCGAGAGAGAGAGGGGAGGGAGAGAGAACGAAAAAAAGAAAGAGAGAGAGGGAGAGAGAAAGCGAAAGAGAAAGAGAGAGAGAAACCAAAAGAAAAGAGGGGGAGAGAGAAAAAAAGAGGGAGAGAGAGATAGAGAGAAAGAAAGAAGTGAAAAAGGAGAGAGGAGAAAAAAAGAGAAAGAGAGAGAGAGAGAGAGAAAGAGAAAAGAGAGAAAAGAAAGGAAAAAGAGAGAGGAAGAGAAAGAGAGAGAGAAGAAAGAAAGAGAAAGCGAATGAAAGAGAGAAGGAGAGAGAGAGCGAGACTGCGCATGAAGGACGGTTATGCGCCCTTAGTGAAAAAGAGGGAAATAAGTGACAAACTCCAGGATTAACACAGACAGTTGTTGGGCGTGTTATTCCAGTCCGGGCTGAGTCCCACATCCATAAGCACAGACCAGGGTTATAGCCCTAAACTGGGGAATAATTACAGGCGTTATACTGTATACTGTATATTGTACAGTATATTTTGCCGGGTGTGTGCGGGGTAATATGCTGGGGAAAAGTTGTTCGGTTTTTTTTACAGGAAGTTTTCTTACAGATTCGGGTAGTGTATGACGTGTTCTGTATTTTTTCTATTATATTCTTGGAACATAAGTGTGAATTGTAAACAAAGTGTGGATTTATAGTTTGCGTAAATGACTGGTGGATTGAAGGCGCCCTCGTCCGGATTGGCCGGTTTGGCTTCGTCGCTTGCAACGGGGATTGGTAGACTGTCCCCCAATCCCCGGCGCAATTCTCCCGATTCGAGATAGTATGGCAAAAACGCGCGGTAATGGTACAAACGAGAAGCAGATTACGCTGAACAAATCGGAAACTGCTAAAGAAGCGCCCCGGGCAAGGCTGATGGCGCCGTCAGGAGAGAGACAGAGCCGAGGCGCCGGTTCAGGGCTGTTCTGCGGATTGCGCCTCCGCCCCGAAGTAATGAAATGACACCAAGTCCCGGGGAGCTATTGGATGGCGCTCGGAGGTGCCACGCGATAACCGGCGCCGTTATTTACACTTGGAATTACTATGGGCAACAACCCGAGACGCGAGCCTTGCGGAATCCGATAGAAATCAACCTGATATTTTTTTCTTCCTTCCTTTCTTTCTTTCTTTCTTTTTCGTTATCGCGCACCATGCAATGCAGGAGATGAGAGCAAGCATGTAAAACACCTCAAATGAATATCTTTCTCCCGATCCAGAGGCTACAATTTCTACCATCCTAGACGTTGCAATTAGTAAAAGAAATTTCTTTAAGTATTTTTTCTAAACGTCTCGAAGACTGGAGATGAGGTCATTAGGGCCAGGGCGTGGCAGCCCGAATCAGCCGGTGGGGCACGGCGGGCAGACCCTGGCCAGGGAGGACGTTTGGCTGGACGCGGACGGAGGCGGAGAGGCCGCCCTGCCCGCTGAGCCCGGGGCATGATTGGGTCATCGGACGCCGCCTGTGGCACCACGAATGGGATGTGTGTGGTGTGTGTGTGTGTGTGTGTTGTGTGTGTGTGTGTGTGTGTGTGTGTGTGTGTGTGTGTGTGTGTGTGTGTGTGTGTGTGTGTGTGTGTGTGTGCACGGACACGCATGCACACACGCAAACACTCACTCCCATTTAATAGATAGTATTGGATATGTGCAATGTTTATGAAAATACGAAACCTACTTCAATGAGGATAATATTTCTACAGCTACTAAATCCGTTCACTGTTTATAGAAATACCTCACGAAAAATAACTATCTACTATCCGACAACGTAAGATAAACACCGATTCATCACCTTAAGTTTACCACATAAACTGCTCATCTAGACCACTGAGGAAGCAGCGCTATTAGGCGTGACTTCACAGAGGAAGATAAGTGGTTTTAGAATATTTTGATTTTTTGGCGATGGGCCTTAGTGTCAGTCTCCCTTGTTCTATGTCGTATATAGAGAACACATTAACATGTGTGTATCTAACGCGTGGTAATGAGGGAGGATTTGTACAGATTCCTAATGAGCGAAAAGTCCCAGATTTGTTTGTAAATAAATAACGTGATAAAACGTTGTCAAAGGTTGCATCTTCTGTTTGTTTATGTTAGAAAAATGCGTAAAAAAATAATTCAACCATTATGTTGTTTTCGGAGACCCATTTCTGCATAACTTCAAGTATTACTGTTGCTTTATTACTGTATCTTGCAGGGGTTAACACTGAGAGACACTTGGAAGTGGGAGACAGTAGGGAGTTTTGAAGAAAAAATGTTTTTTCTACTCCCGGGAAATAGGATCCGTGTCTCCTTTGGTAGATCTTGGTTCCAGAGAGATTAGTGATTTGGTTTTAAGAGTAAAAGACAAGACGTCGTTTCGAAGTTATTGGCGGAGAGGCAAAAAGATCAATTAGACTCAAGACTGCATCCGTTACTAAAATTCTCACGCCTTTTGCATGGGACTTATTACTGACAAGACAATTAACGAGTCTTATTAAGTATAGATCCTATGTTTCTACAGAGCGTAAACAGCACCGAGATTAGACCAAGGCGCGGGCGTCACTTGAGAAACCCGACAAGAAAGGTCGAGTTTTCTCCCCGCTCGACCCGCCGCGCTTTGGGATCGCTCTGGCAGCTCCAAAACTTGATATATTGTCAATATTCAAGACAGTTAAAATTAAGCCGTCAGTGTGCGCGTTTGTGCATTAACTTAACAGTTATTTTATGGGCGCCGTTACGAGTGAAAGCAATATACACTTGCATAACGTGTTTCTGTTAACAAGGGAATGAGTTACATTGTAGCACGGGGTTTATGGATATTGTTGTCAATGGGTTTTGTGATCTGCGTGGGAGCTAATGAAAGCGGCGCAGCGTTAGCGCGACGAATGGCACATAAACACAAATAAATAGACGCATTAATGACGCATCGACTGGGCCTCGCCATAAGGCTGTCGGGCGGGGGGGGGTGACCTCGCGGGCGGCGGGTCAGGCTCTGTACGGGGCCGCGCCGGTGGATTGGGTCGTGTCGCCGAGAAGCCACGGGGGCGAGGTACGAAGATAGACTTTGGCGGCGACGGTACGCGGTTTCTCTTTTAAGGACAGATGCCAATACACACACACACACACACACACACACACACACACACACACACATATATATATATATATATATATATATATATATATATATATATATATATATATATATATATACGTATGTACATACAAGTGCAAAAATAGATTTAGATATATATTGTATATATATATATATATATATATATATATATATATATATATATATATATATATACATATATATACAAAGGTGCATACAAACATATATATACTGATCGATTACATACACATACATTCACACTGACATAAGTGCGCTGCACCGATGATGGTTGTGTCCCTTAACGTCACCAACGAATTCCCGCTCCTCCCACGCAATCGCTGTCTCTGCCCTGTTGCTGTCTCCAGGGGGGCGTCCAGCTCTGGCGGCGTCACCCCCGTGGTTGTTTCGCCGCCCCCTCCCCCGCCTCGCCTGCGCTCCAGTCCAGAGGCGCTGCTGTATAGTCCTCTTTGCAGCAATCGCCTTGGCTGTCACTGCTCCTGTCTCTCCATCCCCACCGTCATGCTCACTGTTTGTCTGTCAGAAACCCGCCAAAAGCAGTCTAACATTGACTAGATTTCGCCCCTTTACGGCGACCTTTTCCCAAGGCAGAACCCAAATACTTTCATCAAAAGTCGCCTTCTATTTCGCGAGAGAAATATCGGCCCGAGGGCAGCGAAGACCCATCGCTGCGAGTCCTTCGGCGCCCCTGTCCTTCGCCTCATTAATTTCTTGCTTAAGCCATAAACCTCCTTTGCCATCGTCGCGCGCCAGGGCCCAGCCGCGTCACGGAGATCCAGGTCGCTCTTCCAAGCCGCGCAAGACGCACCTAGGAATGGACGATACGGAGTGTTTGATGGGTAAAATGACAGGCTGTGCAGAGAGTATGGTTATAGGTTTGCTGAGATATGTACGAGAGATGTCTTTCAATACATGTATTTTCTGCATAGTGCTTTTGGCCATGCAGTTATTTACGGCTGTTTACATACCTGTCTGTCAGGTATATAAACTTCACTCAAGTTTTATATAAGTCTCTTATCTCGTCACTTTTTTTTTAATCTCTTTGACTCTATCCCTTTGTCTACCTTTTGATCTGTTTCTGCCTTTCACTATCTCATTTTATATAATGCCTTCCCCCCCTCTTCTTCCTCCTGTCCCCCTTTCTCTCTCCCTCTCTCCCTTTCTCTCCGTTCTCACACCCACCTCTACTCCCTCCCCCCCCCCCCTTTTTACTCCCTCACTCTCTTCCTCTAAAATTTCCACTTTTAAACGCTCTACTTAAATCCCAAATCACGGACATTCCCGACTTCACAGGTCCTCTGAAAAAAATCCCCCGACACGTAGCATTGCCTAACAACGTATCTGAACATCGGCAACAGGAAAGCCATAAGAATCTGCCTGCAAAATTAACCGCGAGATGGAGCGACCGCCCCCTGACTCGGCCTCGGATCGGCGCGTTTGTCACGGGGCGGGGGGGGGTACTGGCAGGTGGAACAGCCCGGTGGAAGCGACCAACATCCAGGTTTTCGTCCTTATTTGCATAAGTCCCTTCACTTTGTTTCAAGCATAATGTCTGAATGGAAGATACGATTTTTTTTAATGGGAAAAAATAATAGAATGTAAAATCTGAAGGACTTTTTTTACGGAAAACTTATTAAGAAACGTAAATAAAGGTTAGCGAAGGCGGCGGAGACGGACCGGAGGCGAGCTGGCCACACGTACGCGCGCGCTCGCAAACATTTACACTCACCCGATGTGGCGCCTCCAACTTATGCAGATGAGGGCTGTGACGGTGCACGTGCGCGGATATGTTAATGAGATTAGTGAATGATTGGGACATACAGCTTCGCTAATCCTCTCGCCCAGACGCCCATGTTGAAAGATTCATTTATTATAGGCTTACGATTTGCATGAATTTCTCTCCTGCCCTCTCGTCTCTTTCCTGCATTGCCCCCTCTCTATCTCTATCTATAAATCTATATATCTATGTCTATCTGTACCTTTCTCTCTCTCTTCTCTCTCTCTCTCTCTCTCTCTCCCTCTCTCTCTCTCTCTCTATCTATCTATCTATCTATCTTTATCTCTCTCTCTCTGTCTGTCGCCCTCTCTCCTTCCCTCTCTCTATATCTGTACAGCTATCACTCTATCTATTACTCTATTCTCTCCTCCCTCTCTCCCTCCCCTCTCCCTCCCTCTTCTTCCTCCCCTCTCCCTTCCTCTCCCTCTCCCTCTACCTCCCTCTCACTCTTCCTCTCTCTCTCACGCTCGCTCGCTCTCTCCCTCTCCTTCCTTCTCTACATATCTGTATATCTATCAATCTATCTCCCTCTCCCTCCCTCTCTCTTCCTCTTCCTCTCCCTCTTCCTCTCCCTCTCCCTTTCCCTCCCTCTCCCTCCCTCTTCCTCCCTCGCCCTCTCCCTCTCCCCCTCCCTCCCTCTCTTCCAAGCCGCACGGAACAGCAACCCGAAAACCATTCCTGTGGCTCGACACTGAATTTGTTAAACCTGATGTCTATTTTATCTTTTGCCGCCATATGCACTCCATAATTTCGTCACATTCGTGCAGGCGATCTATTATTTGCCTTCAAGAGACCGCGGGAGTTTTAAAGGGGCTATATATATTCTCTGAAGGAACTGAATATTTCACTGAAGGCTCGAACCCGGTCTCTGTATGTTTAATGGGTGCAGATTGCTTCCCTGAATGTTGGCGCTGATCGTGAGATTTGGATTCTGTCTGTTGTGGGGAGTCGAGGTTTTTGGGGTGGACGGGTTTATCTCTTTTTTTTTGGGGGGGGGGGTGTAAGGGATCCGGGGAGTTGTTTGTGGGGGGGGGGGTTGTGTGTGTGTTGTGTTTTGTGTTTATGTGTTTGTATTTGTCTTGTGTGTGTGTGAGAAATTTTAAGTATGAGTATATCCTTCTTATTGAAAAGGTCTTAGATGCTTTCTTATTCGTTTCTTCCAAAAGACGAAAAAAAGGATCTAAATAAAGTATTTTATGGCGCAACAGAATTTTTCCTCAGCAGGTCAAGCGAGAGCTCACTGCAGATCCATATTAGGAAATGTGTTGAATTTGCAAAAGTGTTGAGGCGTAGATAGAGTGGAAGTTGGCAAGAAACTGCAATAATCTAGTACTTATTTCACCTACAGCCAAAGTGGCGACTCTTGTAGCAATGAACATTGATCATCATGAATTATATTGCAAGATGAGTATACTTCTGTTAGCTAGACATATCCACATAAAAGCAGACATGCTAACACATACTTCCTTTTGACATCTTTAGTGGAAAACTAATTAATTTCGGTATTTTTGTTTTTACTTTATTTCTCGAAATATATAATCTAACTATAAAGTTTATCCTTTAAACGACCAGGAAGAATTGAGATTTATTCCCTATTGAAGTAGCCTTTTACTTGAGATTTATTAGACATTTTTGATAAGTCCCGTTCCCGTTATTTCATGTTCACGGTATTGCAAGAGCTTGATCGAGCAGTTTCGCTCACGTTCCCACGGGCTTGGATGAGCGCAGTTCTCATTAGCGTCGAGGCCCGGTTTCCCTTCGCCAGATAACTGCGAACAGTACTTGGCTGCTTTGTTTTCCGACCCGCGCCTCACGCTGCACTCGCTCTTGTGTTCGCCGGCGTCTGGGCGCAGCTGAGCCTCTCGACAAGGCTTCTTTCAGGCCGCGCCTCAATCAGGCTGTTCACTTTAGGAGCCGCATTTTTCAGCTCTTTGGCGCGCGCTTATCAAGGCAACAGACACGTAACAATGACTTATATCCATGACCGCGCCAACAGCTGCCTGCGAGGATGAACGATGCTCTGTCTGCTCGCGGCGGAGACAATTCACACAGCTGCGCCCGAGGCGAAAAGGGCCAGTGGATGGGATGTGATTAAGGAGTTATTTAACGTGATTTTACACATATACAAACACCCCCCCCACACACACAACACACATACACAACACACAACACACACACACACACACCACACCACACCACACAACACACACACACACACACACACACACACACACACACACACACACACACACCACACACATACAACACACACACAGCAGCGCGTGTTGTTGGGTGTAATGAATTCAGCATTACCTAACGACCAATTATTACCACATACCCATATTATCCTGCGAACAAAAACCCAGCGCCCGAGAGTCGAGGCGATTCATCACCTCAAAAGCCAGGTTTCGGCGCCGCCCTTTTTTCGGGGCTTTCATGTCCCTCAGTTTAAGAGAGAGCCCTTGGCGAGCGTCTGCCAAGTCTGGTGCATCGCCCCCCGCTGATGCTGCGCTGGCCCTCCAATCATCCATTCATCAGCCTCCGTCGACGAAAGACCGAAGTGCGGAGCGAGAAGCGCGCCAGGTGGCCGCGTTCACCTGCTCGGCGAGGCGGCCGCGGGAGGACGGAATTCCGGATTCGCCAGTGAACCGACAAGTGGGCGGAAGCGGGCCAGGCCCCTCGCGTCGCGATCCAATCACGTTGCCAAAGAGACTCCTGTTACGTGTACAAGACCTCTTGTCGCAGGCATAAAGACTGAACAACTTGCCAGAGGAAAAAGGGCTTTTTTACGTTTATTTCTATTGCTCTTTGGTCAGGAATAAAAAGATTGGGTCCCTGGAGGTAGTGCCAGGACATCGGTTTGAAAAGCGCGTATTTACTGGATGCTGGACTTCGATCTCTCCTTCGCGCATGAACACCAATTCTTATAGCGCTCTTTGAAGCAGTTCCAGGTTCCAGTACACTATATAGATTTAGCATCTCGGCACACAGATACACTGTCTAACTACCCACGACAACAAAGCGGTTACCACTCGGAGAATAGTTTCACACAAACACAAATAAAAAAAAAAAATCAAAAACACACAACCCCAAAGAACAACAGCACAAACACAA
The DNA here is from genome assembly GCF_003789085.1 of Penaeus vannamei. Lineage (NCBI taxonomy): Eukaryota > Metazoa > Arthropoda > Malacostraca > Decapoda > Penaeidae > Penaeus > Penaeus vannamei. The sequence continues at coordinate 158,134 of NW_020869733.1, read as the reverse complement.
AAACACACAATGCTGATTGTTCTCGCAAACGCAAACAGGCCCGCCTAAAGGTCAATCAATGGCAGCAAAAATAATATAACTTCATAATAACCATATCTGTGACCAACACGCCTACTCGAGCGACAGTGCGCAGTCTATGACCGCAACGATTGCTCAAAGCACGCGCGCGACATGCACACACAGCCAAAGGCGGAAAACCATAAACAGCAGACCTACTCTACTCCCCCAAAACACACGGCCAGCGAAAACAGTGCTCAACCCACAAAGGCAGCGCCCGACGGCCCAACAACACCCTCAGGAGCACAACCGCCGTACGGCCCTGCGGGAGGCGCCCCGCCCACGCCCTCTCGGGCACGGTGTAGCAACCAGGCGCGGCATTCATAAACGAGCGCAGTGAGAGCGTGAAGCATTTACGCGAAAGGCCCTTTTCTGCAAATTTGGTGAGACCATAGGAGATCAGAATCTACGCCACACAAGGATACCACAGCCACCAGCGGCTAGGGAAACGCACTATCTATGGACGCAATACCAGCCGCACGAATTGGGATCTGTGGCGAACGCCACGGCGCAGTCACAAGGTACTCTTCAACCAATAGAGGACCGAAAAGGGTTAAAGAGATAGAGAATATACTCGCAGAACTATGTATTCAGTGAACTTACTATAACGAAACCATGCTGAACGGGGGAAGTGGTAATCCGCTTCATAGACAAGACAGCGGAGTGATTTCAAGGCCAGGCGAAACTGACACAACTCCTTGTGGTTCCGGGTACATTGAATTTCGTTGCATTAACGTAAGGTCGAACACCAGGGAAACCCGAGATTCCTGATTTTTGGATTAGTTAATTGGTTTTGATACAAACCTTTTTTTTTAATTATTTATTTTGTTTAATGTACCAAGAATTTTGTACATATATACGTTTTTTTTTTTTTTTTTTTGTCGTCACGGTGCCCATGCCCAATTTCAGAAGAAATAAGTAATGTGCAAAGCAAAAGTCTGGTGTTTACTCTGGGCCGTGGATAATGCAGGAACTGTGGGCAAAGCCAAAGGGAGACCAGGTAACTGACGTCACTTAAAATTGAGGTTCTTCAGAATTTGCTCTAAATAGTACGTTTATTGATGAGAACAAGCTGGCAATAACATCTGTTGATTCACGCTCAACACTTGTCACGCTTCTATATGCACACTTGCGGCAGAGATACACGTGAGAGAAATATTTACGTAAACTCGCACATGGCTATTAAGGCCCCAGTCGTCCATGGGCATTCCCCTTGAGAGAATGTCGCCTTTGTCTGCTGAGACAGAGGACGCACTGGCAGGACGCGGGTCACGTGATTCCGTAGCTTGGTAGGCGTGAGAAAAGATCGCTCAAGAAATGTCAGCAGAGTAACACCGCCGTCAGAATTGGCGCGCTCCTCTCCTCAGCACTCGCACTCCCATGTCAACAGAGGGTGAACACCTGTGCTATTGATCTCAGGCCACTTGGCTTTAAAAAGGAGTCCTCCCGCTGCACACCTGCGGCTTTTAACCAGCTGTTCTCCTGCGGGTTGGACACTTGCGAACACAGGGGCGCACATGTGTTCACATCTGTACTTTCCTTAGGATGAGAGGGGCGGGTGGGGGCAGGGGAAGGGGAGAGGGAGGGTACAAGGTGTGACACGACAGACCAGTGACCAGGATGCGCTGCTCAGACCACAGGGATGTGACCATTGCGCCCTCCCAACCCACCCTGTCACCTGCCCCTCCCACCCCCTTCACCTGGGCCCTCCCGCCCCGGGTCGAGAGCCATCGCGGTACCGAACGGCCTCTGCCTCCCTCTCCTCCCTCTCCTCCCGCCCCGGCGCTCTTGCCTACGGCCTCTCGTGCGCAGGGAGGAGGGGAAATTTGGATATATACGACACCATACGGCGACATCTCACTCATACTCACATCTAACCCTCACTACACACCCATCTTACCCCACAGCGCGTATAGTCAATCCACATCACTTAGCATAGTATATACCCCTGATTATTTTACTCACTCATCACTCCAAATCTCAAGTGAAACCGCACACCCAAACGAAAACACAACAAAGTGAAACAATGTAGAATAATCGAAAATATAAGCTAGAGAGTATGAAACAGAATCAAAATAAATGTAGAACAAACAAAACTAATACATAACTCACTAATTATATAACTAATATACAAATACAATAAATAAACAAAAAATAATAAAATATAGAAGAAAAGATAAAACAAGAGAAAAAGAGACACCCACAGCAACATAAATGAGAGAGAAGAGGAAAAAAAAAAAAAAAAGAAAGCAAGAGGAGAGATATGAGAGAGAGAGAGAGAGAGAGGAAATCGAATATAATAAATAATATATAATATATAAATATATAAAATAAAATATATTAAATATAAACATATTATATGAATATATCATATATATATATAATATATATAATGCTATATATATAAACATATTATATGAATATTAATATATTAATATTATTACTATATTATCGACAAATATATATAATTATTTATATTATTAGATATATAATATCATATAAACATATATATGGAAACATATATAAATAATAAAAAAATAGTATTATTAATATGAAAAAAAACAACACATAAAAACAACACAACACACACTAGATGCAACACAACACCCAACCACACACACAACCCAAGAACATGGATGGTGTGTGTAGAGTGGGATGAAAAAAAATTGTGGTGGTGTGATGTGTGTGTGTGATGTGTAGAAAAAAATACAAGAAAAATGTGTGTGTGTGTGTGTGTGTATTAATATGATATATATGTATAATATGCATATATAGCATATATATAAACTAGGTAGAAATAATGTACACAACAACACACACCAGACACACACACACAGGGACACCACGTGACGTGAATGTGTGTAGATAGAGATAGGATGTGGTGCAAAAGAACAATGTGAAAATGAATAGTGCAAAAATGTGTGTGTGACTAGTGTGAAAAAATGTGAAAAACTGTGTGTGTGAATTGTGTTTGTGTGAGGATGTGTGTGTAAGGTGTGTGGTGTTGTGAGTGTGTGGCGTAAGCGTGAGTGAATGTGTGGATGTTGTTGATAGTGTGTATGATAATGTGTGTAGAAAAATGTAGAAAAAGAAAAATGTGCTGTGTGTGTGTAATAGTAATATGTAAGCATGATTATTAACTCGCTCAAAAGAAACATATAATAATGTGATATAAACGAAAAAGAATGTATATATACAATAAAATATATACTCATAAAATAATATTACTCTCTAAAAATAAAATAATATATATATAATATATAATATGACTGTAAGTATAGAGAGGAAAAAAAAATATTTGTATTAATCTACGTTTACAATAGCAAATAATAAATATATATATAAAGAAAAACAAAAAAAAAATAATAAATATAATATGAATATATACAATAATAATTAATAATAAGAGATATAAATAAATAAATAAATAAATATAAATAGATAGATAGATTAGATAGAAGTAGAAGATAGATAAGATCAAAGAATAGGATATATGTAAAAAATGATAATGAAGTGATATAAAGATAATAAAATGAAACAAATATATATATATATATATTAAACTAATATATATATATTAACCCCTCATACATTATAATATACTACCATATATATATATACTAAATAATCTTACTAATATGTTATGTATATTACAATCACAAAAGGATAACATAATAAATACCCATATAACCTAACACCTAACACCACATAAATATATATAATCAAAAAATCATCAACACTAATACTATCAAATCACATTCACATAACTAATACATAAAATACACCTACTATATCATCATGTACACACACTCACCACATCAACTCACTATAGATATCTACATAAACATAAATAAATAATAAATAATAAATATTAAATATAAATATATAACATAAATTATATTAATTTATAATGTAATAATTATTATATACTAAAAAATAACCAATAACATCAACAATCACTTCCCATAACAACTATAAATCCTCAAAAATAAACTCAAAATCCCCACCGTATCCCATCAATACCCTCTGATCCTGATACACGATGCTAAGTGTGATACCCAGCCAAATTAGCTCACGCCGCTCGCTGCCCACCCACCCACCCACCCTGCGTCTCCAGTACCCCGATCAGTCGCTTGTGTGTGTGAATGGTGTGTAGTGTGTGTACGTAATCATATTTACATATGTATAATATTAGGAATAGATATATATATAATATTAAACATAATAATCTATATATAACTAAAATATATAGTAGTATATAAACTATATAACTAAATATATATAGTTATTATCACTATATGTATTATATAGTCAAACTTATAATCTATATATATATTATATGTGCACTATATAATTATAAACATAACCTATATAAATAAATTCATATAAAGCATATTAATATATATATATAACTCAAGCATAACGTAAATATGAAATATACATACATGTATGGTATGTTAATACTATGTGTGTAAATTATATTATGTACAGTATGACTATATATTATTATATTATATATATATATTTAATATATCATATATTATAATATATAAGTATGTATGTAGATGCTAGTTTGTATGTATAATTACCATTGTGAATGTATTTTAATTAACTATATAAACTATATAATTAATAAATAATTAAATAAATATATATATTATATATATATATATAATATACATCTATGTGACTGATGTGAATCTAATGGCCTAAACTAACCCATAATATTAACAGTATATATTATAAGAACTTGCATCAACTGCAGCTTTAAATCTCAGTTCAATCCTAAATCATGACTACATATTACGTGACATACACATTATCACTTAACATAGAATTAATGACACCCACAACCGCAATCCTTTACAAAACGCAATTCACTCATACTGGTCCGTCTGAACCATCTAGAGCTTATTCGTGACTAAGGGACGCTTTCCGTCTAGCTCTCCTCCTCCTGCTCTTGCCCTTTTCGCTTTGACGCGTTCAAATTTCTGTTCGCTATTTTTCTCGTGTTCGAGCCCGTTGGCATGATCAAAATTGATTATCTGAACAATTCACTGCTTTATTGCATGCTCTGACGATCATTGAATTGCGCGTTAACTTGAAACTCGCGCTGGGCACTCGGCCCGCGCGCGACATATGCACAGTTATCTCACCCACTCTGGCTTGGCCACGTCCCTCTGGCGCCTCGCTCCCTTCTCCCTCTCCTTGCCTCTCTCTTTCGGCGAACTCCTCTCACTCTTCCGCCCATGCTTAGAGTTTCTCCTTCCACGGCCTTTCTTGCCCCTCTTGTGACGGTCTGCACTTGCTCTTGCTCCTCTGCTGCCACTAGCGACCCTCTCCCCGCCCCCCCCCCTTCCCCTGCCCCGCCCCCTCCGCCATCTCTCCCTCCCACCCTCTCTGCTCCCCACCCTCTCTCTCCTCCTCTATCAACCACTGCCAAATCCACACATCTATACGTCTCTCTAATGACATTTATGTCGTCATTCTCTCTTCTCTCTCTCTTACCTCTCTCAACAAAAAAAAGACTCTCCTAACCTCTCTCTCTCTCTCTCTCTACATCATCCATCTACCATACCATCATACCATACCTACCCCATCCACCTACCACACAAAATCAACTCTCTTCTCATCTCTCATTATCTACCATTCCTACACACTCACAATCACACCCCACACAACACACACAATATAAGCAATATGACTCCCTCTCTCGTCTACTCTATACATCTCTCTACTCATCTACTCTATCTCATCTCTCTCTCTCTCTCTCTTCTTTTCTCTCTTCTCTCTCTCTCTTCTCTCCCTCTCTCTCTCTCTCTCTCTCTCTCTCTCTCTCTCTCTCTCTCTCTCTCTCTCTCTCTCTCTCTCTCTCTCTCTCTCTCTCTCTCTCTTCTCTTTCTCACTGCCACGCATACCAAACACGCACACACACACACATGCACGCCCGCACGCACACGCACGTACAGTAGCAGAGCTCGCCACTGAGATCAATTCCTCGTCGATGTGGGAGCCAGCAGCTGGCCCTTAGTGGCCCCCCCTTGAACCCCGCGCAGCAGTGTCCCATACTGCTGCGCTGTTCGGCGCTCCAGCCTGCTCTTCGGCGCCCTGCTTCTGCTGCGCCTCCTGCGCTCCTGCTGGGGTTTCCTGGTATGCCCAAATCAGATCTGTCCTTCAACACGGGACAAGGGCTATAGTTAATAAGAATAAGAAGAGGAAGGAGATGATGATGAGAGGTGGTGATGATGATGAGAGGTGATGATGATGATGATGATGATGATGATGGAAGAAGAATAGAGAAGAAAGAAGAGAAGAAAGAAGAAAGAAGAAAAGAAGATCCAGTTACCGAAGCCAAATTCCCAGTATATGGCGCATGGTCTCCATATTTCTCACACCTAGTTCTAGTCTGCATAATTCGGCGGGCGGTAAACTCGGCGACACGGCGTGTCGGGAAAGGAAATCACATGACCTGTACTAGGGCCGTCCCCTGCGCCACGAGGAATCCACGTGTTGGGTTTGCTCTTTCCTGACACGTGCAAGGGCGCGAATGACCAGTGCCACATCAGCAGCCGACAATGCCCTGTCCTTACCCCGTGCCCTGAAACCGTGAAGTCATCCCCAAAGTCATCTCCTGTTCGCGATGTCCGGACGGGCAGCAGCATCAGTCGCGATGCTGCTGCACACTTCCTGGAATTCCTTTCTTCGTGCTGTTTCGCCGGAATGAGCCGAGGACACGCTGCCTGTAAACCCGAGCCTGGCGCAGTGATTAGGGGAGAGGGAGGGCGAGAAGGCGACACACACAGCCCCCCCCGCCGCTTTCTCAGTCACGAGATCAGAAGCAAAACATTTGATAAGCTGCGGCCGCCCCTCCCGCACCTGCTGCTGCCACTCACAGCATCTGCTCCTACGCCGTTCGCCCGAATGTTGAGTCCGGGGTCGCGTTGCCTCTTCAGCGTAGGATGAAGCTTATGTAAATCTCGAGAATTCAGAGTTTTTTTTTTGTCATTTTTTGTTTATTCATCATTATTAGGCCGCGAGCCTTCAGCATTAGAAAGAAGTCTGCGGGGAGGCGTGTCGACCTTTACATCAAAGCATTATGAATAAGTATTTTCGCGCCGCATGTAGTCAGTTCACAAAAGTGAGGCTTCCGTTTGCATTCGCCTTTCTCTATACAAAAAAAAAAAATAAAATAAATAAATAACTCTTTCGTTTTAATTGTCAGCTGTTGAAAAATATCGATAATGTCCGAAGTACCATGGATTTCAGGCATAATTTCACTGACACAAGCGGTGACACTTGTAAGTATCTGTGTTTCTTGCGCGTAAAGATCCGTCTCACTCATTCGCAGCAACTGAAGTGTGAGGATAGCAGACGACAGCTTGGGAAAAGAAGGATGTGCCGTGATGTGGGGGATTCCTCCCTTTCCTGTGGGGATTTCTATGGAGATTCCTTGCTTTCCTGTTGTGATTCCGTGCTTGCTTTTCTATGGCGATTACTGTGGTATTTCTGTGGAGATTCCTTGGTTTTCTGTGGGAATTTCTTGCTTTCCTGTGGGTATTTCTATGGAATACCTTTCTTTCCTTTGCGGATTTCTATGGAGGTTCCTCGCTTTTCTGTGAGGATCCTTTGATTTTCTGTGGGGATCCCTTGCTTTCCTGTGGGGATTTCTTTGGAAATTCTTTGCGCTTCTGTGGGGATTCCTTGCTTTCCTGTGGGATTTTTTACGGAGATTCTTTGCTCTTCTGTGGGGACCCCTTGCTTTCCTGTGGGAATTTCTATGGAGATTCTTTGCGCTTGTGGAATTCCTTGCTTTCCTGTGGGGATTTCTATAGATTCTTTGCTTTTCTGTGGGGATCCCTTGCTTTCCGGGTCCTCCTCGTACGAAGATTTTTCGGCTGGGAATTTGCTCTGCTTTTCGAATCGATATCCAGCAGCTGTGGCACAGGAGGGAAAACTCGGCCGAAGGAATCACAGGAGTCCGTGTCCATTGCACTCACACACAAAGGCATTGGCATAATTGACGCTCATCTTAGCCCTCTGCGTACCCACACACGCGTGCGCACACACTTACTCACTCATTCAAATACATACACACACACCACACACAACACACACACACACACACACACACAACACACACACACACACACACACACACACACACACACACACACACACACACACACACTCTCTCTCTCTCTCTCTCTCTCTCTCTCTCTCTCTCTCTCTCTCTCTCTCTCTCTCTCTCACTCTCTCTCACTCTCACTCTCACTCTCACTCTCACTCACTCTCACTCTCTCTCTCTCTCTCTCTCTCTCTCTCTCTCTCTCTCACTCACACTCAACAAAATTCTTGCATAAATATATATAAGAATTCGAACGTTGAGATTGCTAAATGTTATTAATCCAAGTATATCTCTATAGAGTATATTCATTATCCTTTTATATTTATATGCAAAAAAAGTAACTCATATATATTTATGTTATATGTGGAGTATATTCATTATCCTTTTATATGTCGAGTATACAAAAGAAAGTAACTCCAGCATTATATATTCATTATATGTACATATTTAGCCTGCATGGTTAATATTTTAAAGTAATCAATGTACCAATTTCTCGTACATTCCACACGTCCAGTTCAGTGCGATTTCTCGACGACCACTAACCTGCAAACTGGGTCAGAAAAGGTTTTCGCCGAGCAGCGCCGTCCGGGGGAGCACCCGGGGGGAGAAAAAAGACGAGATGGCCCTGGGGAACCGACAAAACAGTGCGCAGGATTACTGAGAGCGGAATAGGTTTGCCATCGCCTGCCGTTTCCTATGATACAACGAGAGCGCGCGTGCCAGGACGAACAGCTCGTGGGCCTTGGGGACGCGGGCGGGCAAGGGCGCCGGGTTGGTCAAGCTTAAGGAAATGGAGAAACTGCGTACATGCTTCGTATTTTTGACAGGTAACAAGGGATGGAGGGAATGTGTGGGAAGAAACGGGAGGTCAGTTTGATAGCAAATGGTCGGTTATCAAACACGCGATCGTTTTCATAAAATGTTGAATAGTAGGTTAGTTGTGGTGATTCTATTGTACTTATGTAATGCCTGCAGACGAGAGAGGGGAAGCGCCGAGAGAGCCGGCATGACAACCGTGTGTTGTGAAGAGACGCCGGCATTTAGCTGATCATCGGTCTGTAGCTGCGTTTAAGCCTTGTCTATTTTGTAAAGGATCGCATATGCCATTACATTCCTCGGTTTTATTTTACTTGTAAATATCCGCTCAGCCATTATTTTTCTCTGTGAAGTGTAGATCAGATCTCCCGAGTTTCCACACTCACATTGCCGTCTACATCAAACGCAAACCAACCAAGGTTATACATATGCAAATTGCTGGTTAGAAACTTTGTCTGGGCGAAACGAACGCGGCCAGACAGATCCAGTTGTCGGAGCAGCAAACACCCAAAATCTCGCGGGCGACGCCGGGTGCACGTGTTCCCAGGTGTTGATTCCCACGCACCCGCACCGCCGCCGTACGACCAGTTGGGCTCCGGCCCGCGGCAGCGAGCGGCGGCCCCGACCGGCCTGCCGGGACACGCCTCCCCTCACTCTCGCTGGCGGCCTTCGTGAGGGCGCTCGGCCGGTTGTGGCGTCCCTGCGATCGAGTGCGCGACTGGACTAACGCTGACGTGCTCGTCGAGTGGCGGTCGTGTGGTGTGCTGGGACGGAATTACGCAGAGAACATTATTTTTGCTTCGATTATTTTTTTATCAGAAAGAACAGTTTCATACTATTTTCAAGCGCTGAAAACCGACTTCTGTGAGTGGAGAGACAGCAAGGGTCGGCGGAGAATGGAAACATACTGGAGTGCAAGAGTTCTCACGCCGACGATGCAGGAGTGCAGACCGTGCCATGTCTGCCTCCCGAACTGAGCATGTGATGGTGTTCAATAAGTGGAGGATTCCGATGTTCCCCTGGGAAGGCGCCCACGACGAAGTCATGGTGTCCATAGGTAACTGCGAGGACGAGCATGCTGGTCCGTCCCTTTGCTCTGTTGCATGTCGGAGGCGCCGTTGTCTCAAGCGATGCCCGACCACGGCGAAGGGAGGGCGTTGCTGCAGCGAATCGCATTCCCCGAAGCTAACAAGGACGGATGAAAACAAATTAAATACATTAGTACAGGGTTCCCTAAGAAAGGCAACATCGCCCTTGCTTCACATGCATTGCAAAGTACCTCAGTTGCCGTACTTAATCTTCATTTAATAGCCACAACTTAGATTATTCTTTCCCATGGTCCTTATAATATTATCATAGGAGTACCTGCGAAAATAATTCAAAATTGCATATCATTAAGTTACATCATCCCTAAACTGGTTCGAATGTTTAAGGAATTGAATAAGATTCCAGTGTGTATTTTTCCTTGAAACCTTATGACGGCGTCCGTGCCATGCGGGCTCATTCGGGGCTCAGCTGCAGAAAGAAAACGGATTTGGTAATATGGCAGAAAATGGGAATGCCGAGGAACTTGACGGTGGTAGACTTCGCAATTTGTAATTTATTTATTAATCGTTGTTTAAAAAAATGAAATGTAAATTGCATTAGTTGTGATTTCTAGAGGAAATTAGAGGTTCAGTATAACGTAAATTACGTGACCATGACCGAATAGACTCATTTTTTCAGCTTTGCAATTGTATTAGACGATAAACCTTATAGCAAAATAAACAGGTAACCCATCAAACTCATTCCGATGCAGCTAATTCCCTGAACCGACAGGAAAGCATAAAATCATAAGGATCTATAATTCTAAAAATCCCAAGTACAAAAACTGCGGCGCTCAGAACGGGCCTCATAAAACAGGTCTCGAAACATCAGTGCCAAAGCTCACAGTGCTCTTATACTGATACACAAGGTACCAGGGAAATACTCTTTTTTTGCGATATAAACCCGAATCCTTGTCCAAGCATCATATCTTAAACACTACACAGTAACAAGCATACACCCTAAGTGTATCGGAACACGCAAAGGACGGGAATAGAGTCACACGAGGCTGGAAACACAACATCACCGTAAACAACACAGGCCAGTGGAACATTACCGTTTTAATGTGTGTCGGTAGCACCACCATCACTGCCTCCCCGTCACCCGCCCGCTGTACCCGCAGCTGGGGCGCCTCACAACACGGCCTCTCTCCTCGCCGCTCACCCTTGGCTGCCTGTGCTTGTCACACTGCACCCTCGCCGGCCTGAGCTTGAGCTGCCCCGTCACACTGCCTGCGAATTCTTGCTTCTAGTCCGTCAGGGGGATTCATACAGCTTACCAGACGCTCGATTATCTGTGTTATAATTAGGGTTATTTTGTTATAAGGACTGGCGTAATTATATTTGAATAATGATCATTGATATAACAGTAATGGATGCCATCACAGTTGTTTGCACTGCTAAAACGATAGTAATGACAAAGATGATCATAATCGTTATTGTTTAATTTATTACTAATGTTACTGCATTTTAGGCATTTCAGTTATTATTATTGTGATGCTAATAGTATTGATGATAATAATGTTTTTTTTCTTTCATTCATTAAATAATAATAAGGGTGAGTTATTGTGACTCATTATTAATTCTATTTCCCAATGGGATAATAGCAAATAATAGTAATGATATAACAGTGATGAATATAGTAATATCGATAATGAGGTGATGATAGTAAAACTGATATAGTGGTGAATACAAGACTAGTACCTTTTGCCATATATTCAATGTTATCAATATTCTTTTGTAGTTATTTTTATTGTATTATTATCTTTACATTATTTTTTATAATCCTCATTGGGTTATTGATAGTGATACTCGCCGCGTAACTGATTTCAGTGGTAATGATAATAATAATGATAATTATTGATAATGATGATAGTTATCATTGTTATCAGTATTACTTGCTCTTATTTTCATCACTGATATTGGCCTGTTCATTTTATTGTTGGTGTTTATACATTTTCTTTGGCTGATGCCTTAGAATTAATATTAGTACGACAGTAATTTTCGTATGTTTTTCTCTATTATTATCACTGTTGTTCTTCAGTTAATCTGATGATAATGATATGTACGGTAAATGATCTTTCGTTATTTGTGACATGAAGCATCATTAATCATGTTAATTGTTTGTAACGGAAGCAGCAATAGTATTAGCGATATCATCATTTTACTTTAACCTATATCAAAATGAATGTCAATATGTTTTTGCGTTTATCTTTCAAATCGGTTCTTCATTTTTTATCATCATGGCTGCGCATATTGTTACGTATGTCGATGCTGTTATTTGATGAAGCGTCATTAACAGCGGGAGACTTGGATACTGATGCCGCTAACGACTTTCCTTATAATGATAATTACAGCAACTATGCCTTTGATTATATGTTAGGTCGATAGTAACAAGACTATTGACGTCATTAGATATGTTATCGTCACCTATTATTAACAATAACGTTATTATTGTTATTATTATCAGTCATTTTATTCTTATTTTTATATCTATCATCATTACTGTTATTTTTGTTGTTGTTATTATGAGTAGTATTATCATTATTATCAATATCATGATTATTGTTATAATTGTCATTATCAAAATTATCATTATTGTTATTATTATTATTTTGATTTTCGTTGTTATTGTTGTTGTAATTATTATTATCATTTTCATCATCCTCATTATTATGTATTTTATTATCAACATCATCATCAACAACAACAACACATCATCATCACTATCATCATCATCATCAACAACATCACTATCATTATCATCATCACTATAATTATTATGTATTCAATTCATATCATCATCAATTTTCATTGTTCTTATTATGATGAAGTTGATAATGATGACAACGAGCAGTAGGAGACGGAGAATCAATGTCATTCTATCAAGATTATCAACATTATCAATATTTTAGTTGTTGGCTTTGTTGTTGTCATTGTAGTTCCATCACTATTTTCATGTTTAGCGTTATTGCTACTATTATTGTTGTTTTTGTTACTGTAATTGTTATCATTGTTACTATTATTATCGCTATCATTATTACTACTATTGCTACCATTATTATAATTACAATATTCTTTTTATTTTGTTGTAATTATTATTATTATTGTTTATCATTGTTGTTATTGTCATGATTATTATTATCATTATTATTATTATTGTTATTATTACTATTATCATTATTATTATTATTGTTATTTTGATTTTGTTCTTATCATTATCATTATTTCGACGGCGGACGGAAGGGCAGGCTCGCAGAGTTTTGAGATCGTAGGATGTTGCTCTTCCCATCTTTTCTTTCTTCCTGTTAGCGTTGTCTTCGTAGTTGCAATTTCCTCTGCAATTCCGTGTTCAGGCCATTGGTTCCGAGACCCTCTGTGGCTCCCCTCTGCAATATTCATCGGAACATCTGTAAAGGGAAGGTTAAAGTATGGGAGCTCCTGCATTCGGCCGCTGGGTCGGCGAGCGTCGCGAACCCGGGAGGACAGCGCAGTTCCCAGTGCCCCTGTGCCCCTATGCCCCTGCCCCTATGCCCTACCCTGCCCGGCTACGTGACACACTATACCCTGTCGTTGTGAGGCGAAGTCCCCCGCCCGGATGGTCGAGAGGCTGCTCCTGGCCTATCGGAAAACCAGCCTTAGTGCTCCCCGCGAGTGCCACTGTCCTGTCGCGCGGTGCAGGTCATGCGGGTAGACCGGGAGGGCATGCGGGTAGCGGTTGGCCTCCCGGGGCACCGTGAGGGTAGTGATGGGAAAGGGGCCGGCGGCGTGAGGGCAGCGGGCGAGGGGCGGGGCGAGGGTTCGAGGGAAGGAGGGAAGGGGCGGGGAGGGAGAGAGAGAGAGAAGGGGAGAGGGAGAGAGAGGAGGGGGCGGGGAGGGAGAGAGAGAGAGAGAGAGAGAGAGAAGGGGACGGAGAAAGGGAGGGATACATTGAGAGAGAGAGAGAGAATGTCGCATATTAAGACACGATAGTTATGAAAGCCACACGCTGTCATTAAATAAAAGAAAAGACTGTTGCTCTCACCACAGACCCCCACCATCCTCTCACCCGCTGTCGGAAAATATTTTTATGTGTGACAATATTGATGCCTTTGTGCCTCGGTCTCTGTCAAGAAGCATGTTCGAACGCTTATGGGAAATTGCATTACTAGATTTACAGTTTTGTATAAAGAAACAGTTAATGAGTTTTATAGTTAGTTGTATGGTTTTAGGCATGTATTTCTCCATTTGTCTGTGGCTGTACATCTTTCTATATGTACGAATGTTTCATTAGGCATAATGACTAAATTAATGATGTGCGTTTATATATATGTGTGTGTGTGTGTGTGTGTGTGTGTGAGTGTATATAGATGTTTATATCTATATATGCATTGGTACATACACACACACACACACACACACACACACACACACACACACACACATATATATATATATATATATATATATATAATATATATATATATATATTATATATGTATATATGTATATATGTATATATATATATATATATATATATTATATATATATATACTATATATATGTA
>NW_020869733.1:129723-142223 GCF_003789085.1 Penaeus vannamei | reverse complement strand
CTTAAATCACCCACTTTTACGGGTGTCAGGTATCGATCCTCCCCCTTCCCCCCTCCCTCTCTCACAGTCTCTGAATTACCATAAATTTCTTTCACACTTAGGGAATTACCAGTAGTATTGTATAGAAAAAAAATTGTATTAGATTATTCATATTGGAATATTGAGCTCTATGGTTCTCCATTTTCATCATGAAAGTTGGATTCTTGAACATATATCACCTGCGTAGAGCTCTCTCGTTTAGTGATCGAGAGGGGCCCCGCGGACTTTACGTGGAACGGCGTTTCCTGTTGCCCTTTCGGGACACCTGCGCATTAACCTGCTCTTCAAATTCTCCTTGTGAACCCCCTTTTCATCTTCGTGATTTCATAGTCCTTTAACATGTACATAAAGACTTTTACATACCTGAGTATCCTATAGAAAATATTCATACTTCCTGAATAACTTTTGAATTTCCCTTCTTCATAGCAGCTTTGGCATCGGCTCTGAACAGGGAAGTTCTTGCTAGTGATCAGCTTACTTGCAGCTACATATCTCTATCGTGAGTTTTTACCGATAAGTATAAAAATGGCAGATTATGTGGACTGAAAATCAAAACAAAAATAAGAACACATGAAATACAAGAGCTAGGAAATGGTTTATGAATGTTATTTGGCTGCATCCTTCACTGCGTTAAGTGTTTTGCAATCTCTGCCAAACATCGAATGATGTGGTGCAACGCTGATGGTTGCATGGCAGGAGGACTTCAAGGCCAGGTGTGCCAATTGCCAGCAACGTTACTTGTTTACCAGTGATTCTAGGTCGTGG
Source organism: Penaeus vannamei (assembly GCF_003789085.1). NCBI lineage: Eukaryota > Metazoa > Arthropoda > Malacostraca > Decapoda > Penaeidae > Penaeus > Penaeus vannamei. The sequence goes on along the minus strand of NW_020869733.1, from coordinate 141,419 downwards.
TAGTAAATGCTGGTTTGTCTACACGTTCTGTTCGCTTTATGGTGGGCATAACGTGAAGACAGTCTGTATATTCGTTAGGAGCTCAGTGTACAGCCTGCTTCATAGAAAGCCTTCTGGAATGGCTTTTTGTGTAAAACTACTTAAAGGGTAACAATTGGAGAAACCAAAGGGAGACACCGTAGTGGTTTAGGAAGCACAGGGATAATGTTTATAGGCCGTTCATCTGGGGCTATGAATTACGGTGCTATGGGCAAAAGGCATCTTTTCCAGCAGTTACGGGGAACGCGACACGTCTTGCGCGACAGGAATCGAGCAGACGGTTAACTTTAAATGAGTTGCTAGATGCGTTCCTCCTACTTTGGATATTTCATGCATATTCGTACTTCTGTTGGATATCTATAACACCGCACTACCCACCATAAGGTATCAAAAGCCTTCTTGGATATTATATTCCAAATACTGTTTACCTGTTGGAAAAATAACCAGTACAGTAAAATAGCTAGCCGTCAACCGCGATCATTCCCATTACGTCACAGAAATGGGCGGAGCTTAGAGGCCTGTCTCGCCTCCGATCACGAGACACTTTAGGCATCTTTTCCGGTGGTAATTAGGGTGTCGCGAAACGCTCCGCGACACCTATCACGAGACACAAAATGTCTCGTGATCGGAGGCGAGACAGGCCTCTAAGCTCCGCCCATTTCTGTGACGTAATGGGAATGATCGCGGTTGACGGCTTGCTATTTTACTGTACTGGTTATTTTTCCAACAGGTAAACTGTATTTTGGAATATGATATCCAAGATAGCTCTTGATATCTTATGGCGAGTAGTGCGGTATTATAGATATCCAATATAAGTACGAATATGCACGAAATATCCAAAGTAGGAGGAATGCATCTGGCAACTCATTTAAAGTTAACCGTCTGCTCGATTCCTGTCGCGCAAGAGGTGTCGCGTTTCCCGTAACCGCTGGAAAAGATACCTTTTGTGTCTCGTGATAGGTGTCGCGGATCGTTTCGCGACACCCTAATTGCCATCGGAAAGGATGCTTTTTCAAAGATTATATACTTTGCTATAGGTTACTCCTGAAGAAGGAAGGACATGCATCCGAAAATACTGCTGACAACATAATAAACTGGTTGTAACAATATTCCATTTACAAGCTTAAATAGCTTGGAAAAACACTTCGTTAAATGAAATGCAAAGCAAAAATAAGATAATTCATTTTATTTTTTCCAGGTTTCGTTTTATATATACCGCAGGTGTGTGTGTTAAAGAGAAAGAGAGAGAGCGAGAGAGAGAGAGAGAGAGAGAGAGAGAGAGAGAGAGAGAGAGAGAGAGAGAGAGAGAGAGAGAGAGAGAGAGAGAGAGAGAGAGAGAGAGAGAAGAGAAAGAGAGGGAGAGAGAAGAGAGAGAGGGGGAGAGGGAGGGAGAGAGCGGAGCATGTGCTTGCTTTTGCACGAGGTAGGCCTATTCGAATTTCGGCCATGAAATCGTACACATCACATTTTGCAATTAGACTTAGTTCTTCAATCAGAGAATTAAATTCGTTTACACATAACATTTCTGAACAGTTTTCTTATTACGAAATAACATTGATTGTCTCATACGTTGAAAGGAGATCGGGGCTTAAAAGAATTATGCTGGAATTTGTTAGATTAATCTTTTGTAGTAGACAGGAGTGAAAATATCCTAATAGCATTCAGACATTTATTTGACACAGTTATATTGTACACCAACGTTAAAACAAAGAAAAACATCGAGAGCAGGAAATGCGAGAGCCCGTATCCCCAGAGACGACGCCATTTTCGCAGTGTCGGACGTGGTGAAGTTCGCATAAGGTGAAAAACGCTCCTATTTTGAGTCGCCCGAGAACAATTCTGTAAGTATGATGCGGACTGTGGCGTTCGTGTTCAGGCACATTGCGCAGAGGTGGAACTTGGAGGGAGTCAGTGGCCAGGAATGCTCCGGGAAAGCCATTTGCTTGGAGGACTTTAATTGGGCGAGGAATTCCGGGAGGCCAAGGGCGAGCATCGCGCCCAGGGCCTCCTCGCCCGAGGGAGCAGGGCGGCGTGACAGTCCCTTGGGGCTCGGGAGACGGGGCTGCAGGAGGAGCTTGTGTGTGTGAGTCACGGAAGCAACGAATGTATGAGGTGTTTGTGAGAGAGGGAGAGAGGCGCCCCTGGGGCTGCTGGGGGTCCTCAGAGGTCCGAGTTAGAGGACTGGGACTGGGGCCACAACGGTGAGGGATCATTACAGCTGGAAAGCCAGGCTGTCTCTTGATATATTAGGGTCAGGGAGTTTAGAGCAGGGAGCAGCTGTTGGAGGAGCCATGACAACACTTGCGGATAAATGGTTTGCGTTTGCGTCAGTTATGCAGTGAGAAAGGAATGGTAAGATCGTATTGTACACCTGAGTAGCCACCACTAGCGTCTGTGCCATACATGCACACCTACCTTGGTAACCCAAAAACGCAATCTTCTCGCATGAAAGACACTGGCTATTATTCTTTTTGCGTAAAGGCTAGGGTACTGAAAGTGTCGCACGGAGATAGTGGGAAATGGATAACGGCATCTTATAGAGTGTAGGAAATAGAATAAGGAATAACATAGTTTAAGCTGCAGTGGCCTCATATTTACCGCTAAATGAAGAAAATATCCGCTGCATATCACCGCTCAGAGACCCAAGTCCACAACACCCTCACACAGCCAGAGGTCTTAATGTCCATTTTCTAAAGGTTGGCACGAAGTGCTAATAAGTGGGGGTACATATGGGCCTGACCCTCTATCTAGAGAATAAGTAGAAGGTAGGAAATGTTAGGTTTGGTGTTTGGGTTTGCATGATACCCTGGTTTTTTGGACCTAGTCTCTTTGATGGAGTCTCTCTCTCAGTGACAATTACCCCTTTTTCTCTCTGTCTCATCGGTGTGATGCCAGTCATTGACGGGTTAATCTACCCTAAGTTTTGGGTTCATTAACAATGCTATGATGTCTAGTGGTTGCTAAAACTATCATAATTACGTACTGGACATCACAAGGCAACCGTTGATACCAGAGTTGGTAAATTTTAAAGTCTGGACCTATTCAAGAAAATTACCCATCTGTTGGTGGCTTCTGCACCTTTGACTCTAGAAAAAGTTAACAAGTCTCCATGACAGAGCATGATAAAGCTGGTAGACCTTGCTCTAATTTATTGTTAAGTAGGAAAGCTGCCCAAGTCATCCTATTGTAGATAACCTCCTGGAGAGTCCTATAGAGATGGAGTGATACTTAACCCCTTGTCATGGGCGGTTGTGCCATGGCGTACCTTGTTAGGCCATTACTGCAGTTATTGAGGAATTAAGACCGCCTAGAAATAGGCTTAAAGTCCTTGTTTGGCCATTACTTCAGTTATTGAGGAATTAAGACCGCCCAAGAAATAGGCTTAAAGTTGCTTTTTAGCCTCATTCACTGGCAAAGAGCCAAGTTGCAGAGAGTAGGGGAATTACATACTTCCCAAACTTCCAATTTTTCCCTGAAACAGCTGACCGCAAACGCTATTCGGCACATCATCTAGTATGATGCACAAAGCACTCATTTTCATTGGTTAATTGTTGTGGAATTGCTGTACATCAACATAAAGCATTAGTTATTTATGGTTCCTGTGTGGTCTGGTTGCACATCTGTTTTGCCAGTAAATGTGAAAAATATTTTTTATCTCATTGGGGCCATGTGAGTGATATTGCTAGAGTGTAATATTGGTGTATACTCTTGGACAAATTAAAGATGTTGTAGAAGATGAGAAGTTGAAGTCATTGGGCAATTGCTAATAATAAAGTGATAGCGATGCACCCTCCCTGAGACTAAGTTCCAAAAGGTGAGGAGGAGGTGAGTGTGGATAATGGATTTCACAAAGCAACTAAATGGGTTGGGGCTTGATGTCAGTATCAACCTGTAAAATGTCGAAAGAAAATAAATACCTTTTAAGAAGTATAATTTTCTGAAATTCGAGCCAAACTTTGTATCCAGAAAACCATAGTAAGGCCGTTTATTCAGAGATACGAGCCAAACTTTGTCCGATGGATAACAAATTAAATATCTCAAAAGTAAACAAGCATAAAATGCAATGCATACAAACTTGATATCTGAAACACAGACCTAAGTTTACAACAAAATAACAAAAACTGTAGTTATCAAGTGAACCCAAATACTGAAACCTATCCAATGTATCCCCCCCTCTTAATAGCACGATGTCAGGTTATATATATATATATATATATATATATATATATATATATATATATATATATATATATATATATATATAAACATTAAAACAATATTTGTGACACCGTCAGTGTGGAGGGCACAGATGAGCTGCAGCGAGGAGGAACTGATGGAAACATTTGTTCTCCACTGAGTAGACCAAAAGAAAAAATTGCCCTAGCCAGATACCCAGCGAAGTGGTAATCCCTCTTGCAGAAGCGGGCCACTTTGGCTTTGGCCCCCCTCCATTTACGCTCGATCATATTAGTGTGCGCCTTGTCAGGGTAAACAAAATCATAATGAATGATTCTCAGTTAAATGTTGATAGCCCTCTTTTTCAAGACTGTTGCATGCCTTCCAACAGTCACTAATGATTGTTGTCCGGGGTGGATATACTCCTTAATGACGTTATGCAAAGAGAGCATGTCACGCGCCTCCACGGGTACGAGGAAAAAAAACCCTACTCTTACGGCATACTGCTTTAAGAATCCACTGACCTTCAATAACAATTAACATTATATTTTCCATTTCCAAATTGAGATTCATCAATCTCAACAATTTCCCAACCCACCAATTTTGTTGGATTGATTTTCAGTGCACCAAAGAATTAAAACCTTTCAACAGAAGCTTGCCCAATCGCAAATAGTCTTGTTTGGAAAGTTAAATGCTCTATAAAGATTCCTATGAAAACCTCACTCTCAGATACAAATTGACAAATTTTAAATTAGTTTCAAAATTGAGCTTACTATTATCAAACCAGGTGTTCTTAAAAAGTGATTTTTAAAAATTGCATCCAACTTTTCTATTTAATTTTTGCGTTTTGTCGCAACGGAATTGGATTTATATGTTTTATCCAATCAGAAAATACAGACATTAGATAAATGACCAATAATAATGTATAAGCTTAAAAGGAAGAGAGGAAATGTGATAAAATAAAGGATTTAAGAATTACTAATCGAAAATGTATCCAGGTTGGTTGAAAGTGCTACACAGAAAGCGTGATGTATGTACATGCGATGTGTACTCTGGCTTCAGTTTGATAATTGTTCTTATGCAGATGCTATATCCCAAGCAGTTATTTTTCTAATCCTACTTACTTGTTTATCCTTTTCCTTTATTTTAGAAATATTCTTTATTTTATATTGCTGTAAGGATTGTTCATAATACTGTAATGATTATAATGTCGGTAATAGCAACAACTGGATCGATATTGATGTTATTAGAAAAAAAAAACCTGAAAACTTAAGGAAACAGGATATCAAGTAAGGTCATAGTAGAGTGAACATAACTTCATTCTTCAATGTCTTCTCATGATCAAGAAATTTGCCTTTAACTTACCTTAAAAGTGGATATCATACTTGGGAGACAATAAAATGTGTTTGTTATGTAGTGTGTGGCATGGTGTCGCTTTGTGTGTTAAGAGGAGGTAGACCTGTACAAGATTGACCGATAGGGCATTGTAAGATTAAAGCTGTTCTTCCTTTGCTTTGCTTATATAATTATAGACACCTCCATTCGTAAGTGCATAAGGAAACTTCCTTCTATGACTTATGATCGTATTTTCATTGTAAACTGGAAAGTTAGGTTTAAAGAAATTGTTTACCCTGTAGCCATCACTCACGGAAACAGTTAACTAAAAAGCTTAAAAAAAGTAGAAGAAAAAAAATGCAAATTAGCATCACAGACTATGGTGAAAGAGAGGAGCTCACATATAGTGTTCTGCTTTATGTAGGCATCCTGCATAAGTGGCAGTGGCAGTCTTGATCCACCTGCAGGCTCCTCTAACATTTTCTTGAGGGTGATAAACATGTGATTGACACATTTTGGTTATAATTGTAACAAAATACTGGATTTTCAGTTAAAGCCAGCAAAACAACATAAGGCCAATTGTAAGTGAGAATGATTTCATTTTGCATATTCTGTGCAATGTTTTCTGCCAAATGATTCAAGACAGTGAATCCTCAGTACAACACTTCCTGTGCAAATATGGTAGGAAGACTACTACAGGGGGCTTTATTAGTTGTGGCACAGCATATATGAATGGTAATAAATCCTGGAGGTTTATTTCCAAACAAGGAACCAGTCTATATGCTATCAGACTAGAATATATGAAGTGGATTTTGTTGACCTTTCCTGTAATACCAAAAAGTGCATATTTGTCATGTGGGTGATGCATGTTTTACACCTTTGTTATTCTGAAATGTGCTGCATTGGTCATAAGTCCAAAGTATGATATGTAATGTCTATCTACAATACATTTAAGTTTCATGAATGATGGTGTTGATATGATTTATTTGTTTATTTCAGAACAAGATGGATATGGATGATCACAGTAATCTTGGTATGCCTGATTCAGACATGCTAAGTGACATGATCAGAGAGGAAATACTGGATGGTGAAGACTCAGATCAGGTTCCTGAGGGCATTCAGCCAGAATCCTATGAGAACAATGAGGAACAAGAAGAAGAAGAGGTATTTATTAACTGTTATTGGTTTTAGCGGTAAGATGTACAATACTCCTCACATCACTGGAGGGGAAGCAGCAAATTTGGTACTGTAGAGTAACTGTCCCATTACATTATCAGGATTAGTTAGGTAAACTAATGAAAAAAACAATGTATATAGCAACAAAATCTAGAACTTTGTTAGAAATGTTTATTTTATGTGACAAATGTTTGTTGCACATGAGACAATATATATAGGATAAGAGTGTATGCAAGTCTGTATGTTTGTATGTACATATAAACATATGTATAATATATGTATGATATTTTAATAATTAATTGTTCTTCTAATGTGCTTTCATAATTGATTAGATGTATTGAAATCTATTGTAATTTTAAATGTCACCCTTCCAGATGAAAGAAACTGATGAAGAAAATATGCGCAAACGTCCCCCAAGTGCAACTCCCAGTGATGATGAACCTGCATCAAAGAAACGCACCAATGAAGTTGATAAGCTATGGAAGAATGTGAATGACAACCCAAATGACTTCCAAGCCTGGACATTGTTACTTCAGCATATTGATCAGGTGGTGAGTTTTGTTTATGTCTAGAATCTCTGAATGCTTGGCTCTTGACAAGTAACTTTTATAAGTTACCTGTAGTTAGAATATCATATTTTATAATTTTCTGGAAAGAGTCAAATTAGACCAATACTCAAGCAACTCTTGTAGGACTAAGTAAATCATCCTACATTTTTTTTTCTCTTTTTTCATTAAGTCAGACAGCAATCCCATATAAGCCATGGATTGATTTTGAATTGACAGAGATAGTAGCTTCAGAGATTATTTAATTATAAGAACTCTTTTAAATTTGAAGTGTTCACTATCATGTAGTGGATAATTTTTATTGATTCTGATTTGTGGAATAACAGCCCAACATTTTTTTTTTTATTATTATTATTCTTTATTTATTGATTTTTTATTGCTGATATTTGCAGGTTTGCATCAAGATATTCTTATATGTATATTTTTTTACTAGTAACTTTACTATTTCAGAGAATGCATTAAACAAGTTCTTGTAATTTTTGTATTTTGGGAGAAAAGTTGTGTACGGATTTTTTTTTTTTTTTTATTGTGGTTATGATAATAGTTATAAGATGATAATGATATGATAATTACAATATGATCATTGTAATAATATGATAATAGTAATAATGATAGTAATTATTATTATGGGTATGAATCTTATTAGTATTGTTGTTGTTGGTATTTTTGTTATTTTCACTGTTATTGTTACCATTATTATTATTATTATTGTTATTATGATGGTGATGATGATGATTGTTGTTATTATTATTATTATTATTATTATTATTATTATTATTGATTTTGTTATTGTTATTGTTATTATTAATTATTATTATTACTATTTTTATCTTTATTATTGTTGTCATTATTATTGTCATTGTTATTATCACTACTATTATTATCATCATTATTATTGTTATAATTGTTTGATTATCATTATTATTATTATTTTTGTAGTTGTTGTTGTTATTGTTTGTGTTGTTATTAATATTGTTTTTATTGTTATTATTGACATTATTGATATCATTTTTTTTTTTTTATCAACATAATCATAATTGTTTATTATTATTGGGGTTCTTAATGTTAGTATTATCATTGCCATTTTCAATATCATTACTGTTATTACTGTTATTATTGGAAAATGTAGAAAAGGTGCAGATGTATTTCTGACGAAGATATAATGGAAACTGGTCAGTTACTTCTCTTGCATTAAGATATTCATTCTCATTCATGCCTTCTCTACTTTTATTGTTAATCTTTCATTTATTTTATTTATAGTTTTATTAGTTCTTGTTAAACAGTTTTGTTATTATTAAAAATCAGAACTTAAAGTTGACCAATTACTATTTAATTTTGTTGATAGGTAAATACCTATGTGTCATTTCTTGCAGAAAAGAGTGCCACATATTGCTTGCTAACAGGGTATAAGTTACTTATAGTAACTCTCGGAGATAGAGGGAAATGATGACTGCCATCTTATAAAGTGGAAGAAATAGAATAGGATACAAAATAGTTTAAGCAGCACCAGCCTCATAGTCGCCACTAAATGACAAAAATATACCCTGCCTATCAAGGCTCAGATTCTAAGATTCATTTTGTTTACCATGCCAGGAATAGCATAACACAGGTTACATAACTCCTGCGATATCCAAAGTAGTTTGTGTTACTACGTGCTTGTCAAAACGATATTTGGCTAAGTAGCAGTGTCTGCTGTTACACTTTTATGCTTTTAAAGTCTATCATTAATGTTATACTTCATTTACGCATTTTAAGATTTATATATATACTTATTTAGAATGATAGGCGCATTGTGTGTTTCACTTTCAGCCATGAAGTTCGACAGCTCACTGGCCATTCAGTGGCAGAAGGCTATAAGAAATGTTGTATTTCCAGTGTTGTGTTGATTCTGGGTTATTCTTAAGATTATACAGTGACAACGAAGAAGAAAAAGACTTTAGTAGCCATCCCAGTTTAATTCCTGAACTCTTCAAGTGCCCCAAATGCCAAAAAAACAATTACAATCAAAATAAAGCCAGACAGGAGAAAGAAGGAAACGAAAGTTTGACGTTTCCAGATATAGAGGTATTTGGTTTAATATTTTACGGTGTGAACGCAGCTCTGTCTTGCCGTACAAGAGAATGTTTCATGTGGGGTTTTGGGGTCGGAGCTCCGAAGGGCAATCCTAGTCATGGTAACTTAAGATGTTAGATTGGGTTGGTTTATTAGTCAGTACTTCTTTTAGGGGGTTTGGAAAATGTTAATTCCTGTATATAAAGGTGGGTTGGGTTCCTGCAGAGTTTTTTAATTTTGGCATGTCAATCTAGAAATTTCAAAGGTTTATTGGCCAATTTTAAGCGTTTTTTGTGATGGTTTTACACATTTATTTCTTCATTCTTCTTATTTAAGCCTGTTTACCCTGTAATTTCCCTGATATACATCATGCCCTCCCCAGTTATCGGGTCTATCAAATCAAGTTCGAGAAATGGTACTCGATCTCTTCAATGATTCATTTGCAGAAGAAAGAACGCTAAGACTCGATGAAATCATTGGATTTCCAGGAGAAAAACAATTTTTTTTCAAATTAGTCTCTGGGAAGGGCAGCGCTATCGGTAACAGTTACTGCTAGCAGTGAAGAACTTGTATTTAATTGCTACTATAGACAACCTTTACATTTTATAGGTGAGTAATGAATCTAAGAAATGACCCAAAACAGATGGAAAATGGATTGAAGTCTTGACTGAACTTAATTTCCTTCATGCTTATATTTATTGGCACACTGGTCACTTGGTGAATTGGTTTGTGAGAGGGATCATGCAAAAGTTTACCCATGAATTGTGACAAAAGTTTATGGGTGGGTTGCCTATGGCCCAGGCATAATTTTATTAGATATTGGCAAATTAAAAGTAGCTTTAGGAAAAATAGTGGGTGCTTAAGTTAGATAAAGGTAGTTGAAGACAGAATATGGTAGATGTTTCTTTCTTTCTTTTTTAATTAATGGAGGAGTTAGGAGTTCTTATTCATGTTATTCATGTTGTATATTTTTTGTTACCACCATTTACTCTGTACCTGTTGTTTTACTGTTTTCATCATCATCATCATCAATCATTTTATTGTCATTGTTCTTAGTAGCATTATTGTTACTGTATTATTTTTGTAATTATTATTATTATTATTATAATTATAATTATATATTATTATTATTATATTATTATTATTATTATTATTATTATTATTATATTATATTATTATTATTATAATTATTATTATATTAGCCAACTTACAACAGGTGATTTCACACATGAGACACCCGGAAAAATAAACCTTACCGAGGTCCTGCCAGTGCAACACTAGATTGGAGCTTGTGCTCTGATTTTGTTGCCTGCGCGCAGGTTTTGAAGGCACCCGTAGAATATTATTTTTTGGCTTGAAAATGTACCGTCACATGTGGGTTGATGTTATTGTTATTGATATTATTATTATTATTATTATTATTATCATTATCATTATTAATTTTATTATTATTATTATTATAATTATTATTGTTATTATTATTATTATTATTATTATTAATATTATTTTTATCATTGTTATTATTATTGTTATTATTATTATCATCATCATCATTACTTTCATTATTGCTTTATAATGTAGATAAAGACTTCTGTCGATTTTAACCTCATCACAAAGGTATTATGATATTCAGATAAAAATATTGTCAATGAAGTACACTAATAAGTACGTTGTACAGTAGTTAAAAGCTATTTGGTATCTAAAGTTTGAAATCATATGGATGATAACTACAAAACTAAATGTGGACAATATAACTGTGTATATGAGGTAGGTGACTTTCTTGCCCATTCCTCAAGTGGCTCAGAGTAACCTGGAGATTGCAAACTTCATTGAATCCTGTGGTGTCTTCAGGATTAAGTTAAAATGAGTTGTGGTGATAAATGATAGTTAAGAATCACCATTGCGGATGTGAGGCCTGCTGAGTATCCATGGAAAACAAGGTTTGTGGATGCAAGACTGTTAATTGTATTAAGCCATATGTTTCATTGTCTTTTTAATGTCCTTGAAGCATAAGCAGCCAGCCCAGTTTTATGCAAAGATACAGATATATTTGTAATTCATTTGATAGTTATGCATGTGAAATTACATTCTTTCTTTCACAAAACAATTATAATGGAAACAGGGGTGTTCATAATTACTTGAGTAGACAAAAAAAAATTATATAATATATATATTATATATATATATTTACATATATATAATATATATATATATATATATATATATATATATATATATATATATATATATATATATATATATATAGGGTACCTCTTCAGTGAAAACCAACAAGGCTTTGAGATACTTATGTGAAAGGGCCATTGCATCATAGCTTCTCTGTGTCATATCATA
>NW_020869733.1:114442-121942 GCF_003789085.1 Penaeus vannamei | reverse complement strand
ATTCTGCCATTGTTAAAACTCTCAGTATTTGTGAAAGGGTTTGCATGAAGAAAGTAGCTTTCTGGAATGCATTAGTTTTTGAAAGGGTTCCTTAACAAGGGAAGGAACCTTCAATTTTATTTTCTTCTTCTTCTTTTTTTATATTATTATTATTATTAATATTATTATTATTATTATTATTATTATGTTATTATTATTATTATTATTATATTATTATTATTATTATTATTATTATTGATATAATAATACAGCTGTGAGAGTCTTCACCCTTTGAATCCAGCAATCACATGAACCAAAATACGGGCATTAGGCTTTATGTAAGTGGTCGTTCTGTCGGTTGTGTGGCTTGTAGGCCAGGCACATGTGAATGCTTGTGTGGGTTGACAAGAATATATGCCTCCCTTTGCAATGTTATTTTCTCTTTTTATGTATAATCTCTTTTAGCTTTTTTTACCATTTTCAATGTCTATATTTGTCATTTGATTTACTTTATCTAGATGGTAATAGACCCTTTTCCCTGCACAAACTCCAAATCATCCTTCTAGGTAGTAAATAACTAAAGAATATGTAAAATTTTGTTATTGCGTCATTTAAATTTTTTTCCTAATACTCAATTTTCTGTAAATACAACCTGCGCTGCCAGTCACGGCAGTCAGGAATAGGATGCTGAACATGGAAATGGCGTCCTCCCTGGAGCTGGCACTCTTCCATTTACAGTTAACAGACTTAATGGGAATAATGCCAAGTGAGTCTAATCAGACTCCAAGAAGTTTTTGCACTCATGGCGAATCTTTTCCATCAGCCTTCAGCAGAAACCCTCACGACAGCAAGTTTGCGTCACCCGGCCTGCAGCCAGATTTTCTGCTAACAGCATGTTCATGACACCTGCCCCTTTACCAAAAATTTTTCATGATGTGAGAGAAGTGAGTGAGTGAGATAATGGAGAGAGTGTGAGTGAGTGAGAGAAGAGAGAGGGTTTGAGTGAGTGAGTGAGAGAAGAGAGAGGGTTTGAGTGAGTGAGTTAGAGAAGAGAGAGGGTTTGAGTGAGTGAGTGAGAGAAGAGAGAGGGTTTGAGTGAGTGAGTGAGAGAAGAGAGAGGGTTTGAGTGAGTGATTGAGAAGAGGGAGGGTTTGAGTGAATGAGAGAAGAGAGAGGGTGTAAGTGAGAGAGTGAGAGGAGAGAAAGAAAGAAATAATGAATGAATGAATGATCAGAGAAAGAGAGAGAGAGAGAATGAGAATGAGAGGTCAATCCTTTGGTTAGGATTTCTATTTTTTCAAATGATGTAAAGTATTTGATTATATTTTGCATTTTGTTTAATTGTATTTGTTACCAGTGTTTCCCAAATTGGTAGTATTATAATGGTAATATTTTCCCATAGGTCAGACAAGCTGTGGGAGGCATACATAAATTGGGAGAGTGGTGGTAAGAGATGGAAAATGTTACACAGCTGTATGAGAGACTTCTAGCTACTCCAACAAGTAAATACATGCAGCACTGGCAAAAGTAAGTGTTCTACCCTTAAACTGTTTTTTCTTGGGAGTGAATCTTGTGCCAAGACATAGTGTCAAAGGGATTGTGGGTGTAAGCACGTCTGTGCTCTGCATGTGTTTTAATGAAGGTAAGGTTAGATATCGTAGGCCTTGAAGGGATTACTTAATAAGTTAAAAATATGATTTTTAAAATGTTTTAAGCCTTAGGTGAGAGTATGATGTATGGCACATTGACAGTTTCACATCGTGTGTTTTATTTGATTTTGATATAAGAAAAAAAAGTTAACCTCATTTTTAGGGTGAGCTGGAGATGTATGTATAACTAGAAAACCTTAAAGTCTGCGTTGAGTCAGAGTGAGATGTTGAAGTTTTACTTTTATTTGTGAAATCATTAGACTGCGTAGGTTTCATTTATGCAGTTCATGGGAAAAGATTGAACAAGAATGAAGGAACTGAAAGAGAATGATTAAATCTTATTATTCTTATTCTTGGGTAGAACAGTATGTAGATCTCAATTTATCTTGATATCAAAGTATAATTTGTAAATTATGTAAAGGATTATTACAGCATAAAAGAAAAAGAGAAAAATAATATCCATATATAGAATACATAAAAGAATCCTTCCTTAGGGATTTTTTTTTCTTACACAAGTATTCACTTCACATTTTGAATATATTATAAGAATGCCCTTTTCAGGCTAAATTAAAAGAAATTTGAAAATGAGTTCCCATTGCCTATGATGTGGCTCATGTACCTTTTAATTAGGTTCCAGGAGCATGTGAAAAAGCACCTGCCGAGTGAAGTTGTTGGCGTGGATGAATTCCTCAGTTTACGGCGGTCTGTCCTGACCGAGTTGAACCGCTCAGACATTGAGACTCCAGATGAAGCCCCCCCGGGTGTGGAGGCAGCCCCTGGGGACGAACAAGTGGGGACAAACGTGGTAAGATCGTTCCATATAGATAGTTTTTTGTGCATTTTATATTGTATATATATTTACTCTACTATGAAAAACATGATCTAGCTTACTGTTTTACAAAGTCAAAGTACATTCAGTGTTAATCACAAATATATATTTATCTTTTGAAATAGCAAATTTACTGTCACTAGCATTGTAGGTGCCGTGTTGGATGACTTCAAAGTTATAAAAATGATTACAGGACGAAGAGACTAAAGCTCTGCAGAAGAGTATTATATCTGCACGCCAGAAGATTCACGAGGCAAATGTTGTAGAAGCAAAAGCATTGTGGAGTTATGAGGATGCCATCAAGAGGCCATATTTCCATGTGAAGCCACTAGAGAAGAGCCAGTTGACAGCCTGGAGGAATTACCTTGATTATGAAATTAAGCAAGGAAAAGCATCCAGAGTCAGAGTGTTGTTTGAGAGATGCCTCATAGCATGTGCCTTGTACGAGGAGTTCTGGATGAGGGTAAGTTTTTATATTGAGCATTTGAAAATATGGTAGTGAATTCTCTCTCTCTTTCTTCTTTTCATTCTTCTTTTATATCGTGTGTTTTGCATAGATGCATGTGCAAACATTGTGGAGGCAGGCAGATGAAAATATTTTATTTAGTTTTATTCTTGTCTCTGTTTTTATTTTAAAGAATTTTTTCCATTAAGCAGGTTACATATTACTTTTATTATTATTGATATCCACATTATTTAATCCTTATTATCATTACTACCTCTTTATACAGAAGTTAAATTCTTTAGGAGACGGCCCACGCGCGCAATTTTAAAACTGTCCAGAAAAAATTTTTGGCTTATAAATGTACAGTTGCTAGTGGGTTTAGATTTTCTGGTAATTTGAAATGTGATTTTGCAGTATATAAGATACCTAGAGGAATCAGGAGCACAAGAAAGTGAAGTCCGTGCAATCTACCAAAGGGCCTGTCTCATTCATCTTAGAGACAAGTTCAGACCACACCTTTCCTGGGCAGCATTTGAAGAAGAGAAAGGTAAGGGTGTCATGCACTTTTGTGGAGCAAAGAAATTACCACATGAAAACTATAATATGTATATATGAGTTCAAGAATAGCAACTATAGACCATATTTCTGAATGAGGAGATTCTTTATTTCACATGTTTTTGATAAAATACAAGTAATGAGTAACAGAATACTGTTCGATGTTGATAAGGTGGTAGAGAAAAGAAAACGTAATCCATAGTAAGCCAGTTTCAAAAAACCTATTTTTGAATTTCATGTTTCTGAATAAAGAAAGAATATATTCATATTTGGAAATTAAAGACAAGTTCAGAAGGATCAGTTTGAATATTCTGTGCATTCTTTAAGAACAGTCCAAAATATATTCTCAAGAAAGATTATAAAGATCTAGATTGTTGAACGAGAGCTTACCCTCTTAGAAACTTTCATAAGATATATATATATGTACATGTGATTGATTTTAGAAATTGGATCATCAAATCCAATATGTGTACTCTTTGTTTTGTGTTGGTTGTAAGTACGTCTCAAACATTTCGGTAAATCATTGTATCTCCTTAGGTGATGGAGACCGAGCCCTTGAGATCCTAGATGATATACAGACAAGAGTTCCTGGAAGTTTGGAAGCTTGGATGCAGGCTGCTGGGGTCGAGCGTCGCAGGGGTAACATGGAAGCTACAAAAGAAGTATTTGATCGCTGCCTAGCGATCTGCCAAGAAAGGGAAGATAAGAATGCACACTCGCATGTATCGCTCAAGTATGCGAGGTTCCACACTTTGGTTAGTGTTTTTTCTCTTTATATCTTTTATTTTAACCTGTTGCTGGCAGTTTAAATCTGTTTATAATAAGTAAAATCAGAATGCTTGTTGGCAAGGATGCAGTCAGCCATTTGTCTGGCTTTGGGTGCAGGAATTCAAGGGCTAAAGCCCCTCAGATGTGCAGTGAAAACATTGTTTTAGTCTCAAAAGCTAGAAATATGTGTATGCCACAGCCAAACATGCACAGAGAAAGATAAATATGTGCTCTCCAAACTTTTGATTTTTCACTTGAGTGGCTGACTGCACATGATCATTGGAGCATGGTTCACTTCAGACAGTCACCTGAAATCGCTGTCTTTTATATTTACTTGTCAATTTAGGTAAAAAAAAGAAAAAAAAAAAAAAAAGATATAAGGTAAGTAATTTTACATACTATCACCCTCCAAATCTCAGATTTAAAACTTAACCCTACACTGATGATGTGAGAATTTTCTATGTGGCACTCATTCCGGTGACTACTAGCAACTGTCTAGCCTTTCTGGCAGGCCATTTACTGTGTTCAGCCGGCCCTGTCTGCATCATGCAAGGTGGGCTTTCCATGACAGCTACAGCCATGCCCGTCAGTAAAGTGTTTTAAAAATTTGGCAAAAATTTTAAAACATTTTTTAAAAATGAGAGCCAGTGGTCCTTAAAAAAATCAGAAAAAATATATATACTTAGAAGACATTCAAACAGAATAGATGTTCAGATTTCTTTTCAATTGTATGTAAAGAAAATAAAAAATAAATAAAGATAAAAGGAAATTCTTGAAATAGCTTTATCTTTGAAATAAATCACGGTGTGTGTTATTTAAAATGCTGTAAGCCCCAAGGAAAGCAAAAATAATCATATATGTTATGTCAGGGAATGATAGGAGATGCAGTCAATAGGTGTCCAGTTGGCTCTTCTGTCATACAACTTTTTCAGTTTACACTCCCAGATGTTTTTGACAATTTGAAGTATGAATAGGTTAATGCCAAAGAGAGAACCAATTATGTATAGTGACATGAAACTATGGTACATTCCCCAAATTTGTTTTTAATAGTGTGCAATGTTATTCATGATTTGAAGGCTGTAGGGTAATACAAAACAGCAGACTTATGTTTTTACTATTTTATAGCAAACTTTTTATTTCATATCTTCATTTTTATACATTTTTGTAACAAACATCTGCACAATCAGATGTTTGTGTAATTCATGACCATAATTTGTCGATAAAATAGTTGATTTCTGATGTTTAGAAATACAGTAATAACTACTGTCTCATTCTCCTATTTTTTGTTTTTCTATGTTGTTTATGCAGATAACCCTCTTTGTATTTATTTATGTTGTTTGGTAACTGATTATTTTTTTCTCTTTCAGTTCTGTGGTGACACAGACAAGGGAGTTGAGATCCTCAGAGAAGCTCATGAATATAACAAGGTAAGCTTTAAAGTTGTCCTGTTTGATTGACATTATTTTATATTTTAATTGCTATATTATCGTTAGAAAATAAGAAACTTAAGTATTTATGCTAATGTTTTTTTTTTTTTTTTCTTATGGTGCAGAATAACAGCAATGTGTTGCTAGCATTGGTGGATCAGGCTCTCCTGTGTCAGCCTCCAAAATTTGCTATGGCAGCAGAAATCCTGAAAGAGGGGCTTGATTCCTGTCAGCAACCTGGAACCAGACTGATGTTTGCTCACAGATACTTCCACTTCATGTCTGAATGTGGACAAGAGACAGACAGGTAAAGAACAGTCTCACCTTAGTCTTGGAATGTATTGAAATTGTACAAGTCATATCTAGAATCCTCTATATTAAGAGGCATTTTACTCAAAATGAATCTGGTAACTAGACTGCCAAGTGAAAACCAGTAGTAGTTGTAATTTAGTACACGGTATTCTGACGAAATTCCTTTTTGTTTTTTCAGTGTGACCAATGGCCTGCGTGTTTTAAGGGAAGTTCAGATGGAGGTGAGACAAATGGATGCATGTGCGTCAGAAACAGATACTGCAAGTAATACTAGCAAGCAAGGAGATGCAGCCAGTGGGGGTATCTCTGTGTAAGTACACAATGCTTAATGGCTTTATTCACTCCTATTATAGCACAAGTCATTGTCTAAACTTGCATTTCCATTTTTTTAACACTGGATGTCATAATCTCTAGACAGGTGATATACCTTATAGATAGCCATATTTGGAGCAATCAAATGTGCTTACCAATCTTAGAAGTCATTGTCTATAATTAGCTTTTTAAATATTAAAAAAATATAGACAACCAATAATGATGAAATGATTATGAATTCAGACATTGTCTTGCAATTTTTCCCTTCTGTGTATACCAAACTAGTACTGTAATTCACTTTAAAAAGAATCTTACTTACCTTATTGTGTGATTTGTAGCATTGAGTCCCGGCGAGAGAAGAGAGGGAGCCAAGAGAAGACCAGTCCCAGCCCTGTCAATGGCACAACAGGAACAACACAGCAACAACAGGCAGTTAACACAAATTACCAAGGCTACCAGCAGGCAGGATATGGTGGCTACAACCAGGGCTATGCACAGGGCTATGGAGCTTCACACTACCAGGGATGGGGCTATCCAGCTCAACAGGGTGGTTATGGTTATGGACAGCAGGGTTGGGGGGCATATGGAAGTTACTATGGTCAGAGATAAGAATGAAATCATTCTTTTAATTTTACTCCTTTTAAGTGATTCACAGATATAAGTAATCCTCCATGTGTAAAGCATGATTGTATATTGGAATGCTTTGTTAACAGGATTTCCAAGTTGTCTAGGAGATTGCATCACTTTTTGTTGTATGGTGAGTAATGATAAAGTTCTTGATATTCACTTAAGCCTTTCAAGTTTAGATATTTGTATTGCGTCTCATTATGATGAACTTAGTTCATATGTCTTGAATGTACGATGGAGTATGTATGTCTTTGGCAATTTAGTAATACTGTGAATAAATGTGATTGCAAAAGGTAGTCTGCATGAGACCATACAAACCAGAGAAACTGTTTGAAATCTGGAAAATTATAAATCCCATCTTTAGCATATTTGATTAAGCTATTAAGTACAGTTGCATAGCACTATATTTAGGAAATATTCAGTGCAGAACTTGTGTAGAAACTTTGTGAACCAAGTGATGGGAAGTAAGGCTTTCAATATGTAGTGTTTGTTTCAGTGATGGGTAAAATATATAACAAAGAGGCCTGGGTCTCCCATTTTTAAATTTTAAGAAAAGTTGCTTGTACACACACAAAAAAAAAAAAAAATCTGGCACGA
>NW_020869733.1:101049-114342 GCF_003789085.1 Penaeus vannamei | reverse complement strand
TTGCTATAAGCCTATGATGGATTCTTTGGTCGCTACCCCTATTGCTATGGCTACTGGAAGAAGTATGCTGACCTTGAAAGACGCAAGGGTACCAAGGAAACAGTTATGAAGGTGAGTTCTCACAAAGTTTAGAAAGAAAAGTGATGAAGTGATGTTAAAAGTGAAGACAATTGTAACATGTTGTTTTCTTGCAGTGATCCCAAAGGTAGGTATTGCTTTAGCCTTCTGAATCCAAACTGAATGATGATGGAAACAACTGAAATGGAGGAAAATGTTTGCATGCTTGGGTTCACTGGGATACTGTACATGATATCTACCAATAATCTTATTAACCAAGTGCATATTCTGTTTCAGAGAAAATACAGAGCAAGGGTTTGTTTTGAATGTGTATGGAATACATTATATGTTTATGTTGTTATCTATAATTTTCTGCACATACATTTCTTGGTTTGTTATAATTGATATATGCATTGGGTATATATGTGACTGCTTTTTACTTATGCAAAATGGAATTTAAAAACAAAAGCAAAGACAAATGAAAGGCAAAAAAAAAAAAAAAAGAAAAAGAAAGAAAGAAAAAAAAAACAGTTAGAGCTGCAAACATCGTGTTCAGGATTGCTGCACTTTTTGTGTGAGGTTTTTGTGCACTTAATTTACTCTTGGCGTTATCTGGCGAAGCGGCAGGGGTGTCGCGTCCCTCTCTCACTCAGTCATCTTGGTGTCAGCGCGCAGAGTAGCCGTACAGCGCCCCAGGGTAACAACAGTAGGTACTCCCTCAATATACCGGCCCTCACTACCCACTGGCACCACTACCGGGGTTCCTCAAGGTCCTTCAGGAGGTTTGCCCTACTCCACTTAGAGGGTAGGCCCTACCCATGCCTTACATACACTGCTTTTCTCCATCGTATACACATCCCTATTCAGCATACACAAGATATATAGTGTGAGAACATGGGTTGAAGGGAGGCACACAGAGTACTCCAATCTTCTGTTATACCTGGGGGAACCCTGTAGAGTGACTGATGCCTATCTGTGTGGGGCTTGGGTCAGATGATGAACTATATGCCAACACTTTGTTGAATTGATGATACATTTAGAAGGCTTGACTTACTGGTGTTTTAAACTCTGATTGGGGATCTTGTATCCAGTTAGTTATATATGCGTTTTTTTTTTTTTTTTTTTTTTTTTTTTTTTTTTTTTTTCCCCTTTTTTTATCTCCCTTTTTTTTTTTTTCTTTCTTTACTAGGAAGGGTCCCCTGGATCATGGACTACAGGATCCCCTTTTTGGTGTCAGCAGAGTATACCAGAGAGTCAGTCAATATCTTGTTATTTTTTTCCCTATAGTCATCTAACTTTGTTATTTGATGGCAACAGGTGTTTAACCGGGGATTGGATGCGATCCGACTAAGTGTTGACCTGTGGCTTCACTTCATGGAGTACATCACATCGCAGTACCCTGATGATGAGGCATTCGTGAGGCAAGAGTTTGAGCGTGCCATTGAAACTTGTGGCCTGGAGTTCAAGTAAGTTTCTTAGTTTTCAAAATTTTATTTGTGGTAAAGCAAATGGAATTATTTTGTACATTTTTGCTGAATGGGACTGTGGACTTTTGCTCTTTAGATTAATTGATCATAAGTGTTGAAGAATAAAGTTAATAGTAACATAATGTAACATACATAACTTGTGATAGTTTTATTTTAGATAGAGAAATTTCATGACAAGTCACTCATGTCAAATGATGTAGAATTGAATTCCAATAGTTTGAATATGAACTTGATTACATTATAATCTTTCTGTGAATTAGGTACTATATAGTTTTCAGATTTTTTGCAATAGCAGAATAGCAGCTGTAATGACTCTGCCTCTGATCTCATGTTTACTCTGTGTAATATGAATGTGTGTGTATTAGACCACATATGAAGTATAAAAAATTGTTTAAACTTTTGCATTTTAAACACACAAGCTGTGATTTCTTGATTAATCCCCCTTCTCCCAGGTAGAGAAAGACTGAGAGTCTGGCTGTTAGTGAGATTTGAGAGTGAGAAAGGATATGATTATGAGTGCGTGAGTAAGAGTGAGAGAGATGGTGTGTGAAAATGAGAGGGAGGGAGGTTGGGAGGAAAGAAAGGAAAGGAAAGTGAGAGAGCGAGTACGAGTACGAGTACGAGTACGAGTATGAGATCGTGTAATTATAAGTGAGAGGGAAAGAGTATGTGTAAGTGAAACTGATAGAATATGAGTAATAGAAAGGGAGGAAGAGAGAAAATATGGTGGAGCATGAATGAGTGAGAGTAAGAGGAATAGAGAGAATGAGTGCCATGTTATTAAAACTGTATGGCCTCCATGCTAACAGTTCACAGGCCAAGTCAGCAGATCTCTACCAGTTGTTCCTTATTCGATGATTATTCCATTTGGTTTTAGGGCATACCACTCAAACCACACAAAGTTTCAAATACATTTAGATGGAACATATACCATACCATATTTTAGCATATGTGTTTCCAATGGTTGACTGCCATTTTGTCCTCTTACAAACATTTACAAAAGGAAATCTGTCATGTTATGGCAATATATCCATATATCCTGAAATAATATAAATCAATACATGGTAACATCAAAATATTTACATATAGTAGAATGTCCGAATGTTTTATGTGACGATTACAGGCTTGAATATACTTAGAGAAACAATTCTATAATCAGAACAGAATTCATTCATTATTTAATATGATTCTTTTAATGTTTGTATATATATTCGTAATTATGTATGTATATGTACATGTGTAATATTAAGCACTCTTTTATGTAAATTGACCAATATCAGTATAACGTTATTTGAAAGATGTAGATTGTTGATTTTCTGTTGATTTGTTGATTTTCTGGCATTCTACAATCGGTTACAGATTAGGAAGAAGTCTACGCAAATTCTAAAAGAAATAATGAGAGAGGATTTCACGTAAGGCTACCCTCATTCTGCCATTGTTAAAACTCTCAGTATTTGTGAAAGGGTTTGCATGAAGAAAGTAGCTTTCTGGAATGCATTAGTTTTTGAAAGGGTTCCTTAACAAGGGAAGGAACCTTCAATTTTATTTTCTTCTTCTTTTTTAATATT
This sequence comes from Penaeus vannamei, assembly GCF_003789085.1. NCBI lineage: Eukaryota > Metazoa > Arthropoda > Malacostraca > Decapoda > Penaeidae > Penaeus > Penaeus vannamei. The sequence goes on along the minus strand of NW_020869733.1, from coordinate 111,230 downwards.
ATTATTATTATTAATATTATTATTATTATTATTATTATTATTATTATTATTATTATTATTATTATTATTATTATTATTATTATTGATATAATAATACAGCTGTGAGAGTCTTCACCCTTTGAATCCAGCAATCACATGAACCAAAATACGGGCATTAGGCTTATGTAAGTGGTCGTTCTGTCGGTTGTGTGGCTTGTAGGCCAGGCACATGTGAATGCTTGTGTGGGTTGACAAGAATATATGCCTCCCCTTTGCAATGTTATTTTCTCTTTTTATGTATAATCTCTTTTAGCTTTTTTACCATTTTTCAATGTCTATATTTGTCATTTGATTTACTTTATCTAGATGGTAATAGACCCTTTTCCCTGCACAAACTCCAAATCATCCTTCTAGGTAGTAAATAACTAAAGAATATGTAAAATTTTGTTATTTGCGTCATTTAAATTTTTTTCCTAATACTCAATTTTCTGTAATACAACCTGCGCTGCCAGTCACGGCAGTCAGGAATAGGATGCTGAACATGGAAATGGCGTCCTCCCTGGAGCTGGCACTCTTCCATTTACAGTTAACAGACTTAATGGGAATAATGCCAAGTGAGTCTAATCAGACTCCAAGAAGTTTTTGCACTCATGGCGAATCTTTTCCATCAGCCTTCAGCAGAAACCCTCACGACAGCAAGTTTGCGTCACCCGGCCTGCAGCCAGATTTTCTGCTAACAGCATGTTCATGACACCTGCCCCTTTACCAAAAAATTTTCATGATGTGAGAGAAGTGAGTGAGTGAGATAATGGAGAGAGTGTGAGTGAGTGAGAGAAGAGAGAGGGTTTGAGTGAGTGAGTGAGAGAAGAGAGAGGGTTTGAGTGAGTGAGTTAGAGAAGAGAGAGGGTTTGAGTGAGTGAGTGAGAGAAGAGAGAGGGTTTGAGTGAGTGATTGAGAGAAGAGGGAGGGTTTGAGTGAATGAGAGAAGAGAGAGGGTGTAAGTGAGAGAGTGAGAGGAGAGAAAGAAAGAAATAATGAATGAATGAATGATCAGAGAAAGAGAGAGAGAGAGAATGAGAATGAGAGGTCAATCCTTTGGTTAGGATTTCTATTTTTTCAAATGATGTAAAGTATTTGATTATATTTTGCATTTTGTTTAATTGTATTTGTTACCAGTGTTTCCCAAATTGGTAGTATTATAATGGTAATATTTTCCCATAGGTCAGACAAGCTGTGGGAGGCATACATAAATTGGGAGAGTGGTGGTAAGAGATGGAAAAATGTTACACAGCTGTATGAGAGACTTCTAGCTACTCCAACAAGTAAATACATGCAGCACTGGCAAAAGTAAGTGTTCTACCCTTAAACTGTTTTTTCTTGGGGAGTGAATCTTGTGCCAAGACATAGTGTCAAAGGGATTGTGGGTGTAAGCACGTCTGTGCTCCGTGCATGTGTTTTAATGAAGGTAAGGTTAGATATCGTAGGCCTTGAAGGGATTACTTAATAAGTTAAAAATATGATTTTTAAAATGTTTTAAGCCTTAGGTGAGAGTATGATGTATGGCACATTGACAGTTTCACATCGTGTGTTTATTTGATTTTGATATAAGAAAAAAAAGTTAACCTCATTTTTAGGGTGAGCTGGAGATGTATGTATAACTAGAAAACCTTAAAGTCTGCGTTGAGTCAGAGTGAGATGTTGAAGTTTTACTTTTATTTGTGAAATCATTAGACTGCGTAGGTTTCATTTATGCAGTTCATGGGAAAAGATTGAACAAGAATGAAGGAAACTGAAAGAGAATGATTAAATCTTATTATTCTTATTCTTGGGTAGAACAGTATGTAGATCTCAATTTATCTTTGATATCAAAGTATAATTTGTAAATTATGTAAAGGATTATTACAGCATAAAAGAAAAAGAGAAAAATATATCCATATATAGAATACATAAAAGAATCCTTCCTTAGGGATTTTTTTTTTCTTACACAAGTATTCACTTCACATTTTGAATATATTATAAGAATGCCCTTTTCAGGCTAAATTAAAAGAAATTTGAAAATGAGTTCCCATTGCCTATGATGTGGCTCATGTACCTTTTAATTAGGTTCCAGGAGCATGTGAAAAAGCACCTGCCGAGTGAAGTTGTTGGCGTGGATGAATTCCTCAGTTTACGGCGGTCTGTCCTGACCGAGTTGAACCGCTCAGACATTGAGACTCCAGATGAAGCCCCCCCGGGTGTGGAGGCAGCCCCTGGGGACGAACAAGTGGGGACAAACGTGGTAAGATCGTTCCATATAGATAGTTTTTTGTGCATTTTATATTGTATATATATTTACTCTATTGAAAAACATGATCTAGCTTACTGTTTTACAAAGTCAAAGTACATTCAGTGTTAATCACAAATATATATTTATCTTTTGAAATAGCAAATTTACTGTCACTAGCATTGTAGGTGCCGTGTTGGATGACTTCAAAGTTATAAAAATGATTACAGGACGAAGAGACTAAAGCTCTGCAGAAGAGTATTATATCTGCACGCCAGAAGATTCACGAGGCAAATGTTGTAGAAGCAAAAGCATTGTGGAGTTATGAGGATGCCATCAAGAGGCCATATTTCCATGTGAAGCCACTAGAGAAGAGCCAGTTGACAGCCTGGAGGAATTACCTTGATTATGAAATTAAGCAAGGAAAAGCATCCAGAGTCAGAGTGTTGTTTGAGAGATGCCTCATAGCATGTGCCTTGTACGAGGAGTTCTGGATGAGGGTAAGTTTTTATATTGAGCATTTGAAAATATGGTAGTGAATTCTCTCTCTCTCTCTCTCTCTCTTTCTTCTTTTCATTCTTCTTTTATATCGTGTGTTTTGCATAGATGCATGTGCAAACATTGTGGAGGCAGGCAGATGAAAATATTTTATTTAGTTTTATTCTTGTCTCTGTTTTTATTTTAAAGAATTTTTTCCATTAAGCAGGTTACATATTACTTTTATTATTATTGATATTACCACATTATTTAATCCTTATTATCATTACTACCTCTTTATACAGAAGTTAAATTCTTTAGGAGACGGCCCACGCGCCAATTTTAAAACTGTCCAGAAAAATTTTTTGGCTTATAAATGTACAGTTGCTAGTGGGTTTAGATTTTCTGGTAATTTGAAATGTGATTTTGCAGTATATAAGATACCTAGAGGAATCAGGAGCACAAGAAAGTGAAGTCCGTGCAATCTACCAAAGGGCCTGTCTCATTCATCTTAGAGACAAGTTCAGACCACACCTTTCCTGGGCAGCATTTGAAGAAGAGAAAGGTAAGGGTGTCATGCACTTTTGTGGAGCAAAGAAATTACCACATGAAAACTATAATATGTATATATGAGTTCAAGAATAGCAACTATAGACCATATTTCTGAATGAGGAGATTCTTTATTTCACATGTTTTTGATAAAATACAAGTAATGAGTAACAGAATACTGTTCGATGTTGATAAGGTGGTAGAGAAAAGAAAACGTAATCCATAGTAAGCCAGTTTCAAAAAACCTATTTTTGAATTTCATGTTTCTGAATAAAGAAAGAATATATTCATATTTGGAAATTAAAGACAAGTTCAGAAGGATCAGTTTGAATATTCTGTGCATTCTTTAAGAACAGTCCAAAATATATTCTCAAGAAAGATTATAAAGATCTAGATTGTTGAACGAGAGCTTACCCTCTTAGAAACTTTCATAAGATATATATATATATATGTACATGTGATTGATTTTAGAAATTGGATCCTCAAATCCAATATGTGTACTCTTGTTTTGTGTTGGTTGTAAGTACGTCTCAAACATTTCGGTAAATCATTGTATCTCCTTAGGTGATGGAGACCGAGCCCTTGAGATCCTAGATGATATACAGACAAGAGTTCCTGGAAGTTTGGAAGCTTGGATGCAGGCTGCTGGGGTTGAGCGTCGCAGGGGTAACATGGAAGCTACAAAAGAAGTATTTGATCGCTGCCTAGCGATCTGCCAAGAAAGGGAAGATAAGAATGCACACTCGCATGTATCGCTCAAGTATGCGAGGTTCCACACTTTGGTTAGTGTTTTTTCTCTTTATATCTTTTATTTTAACCTGTTGCTGGCAGTTTAAATCTGTTTATAATAAGTAAAATCAGAATGCTTGTTGGCAAGGATGCAGTCAGCCATTTGTCTGGCTTTGGGTGCAGGAATTCAAGGGCTAAAGCCCCTCAGATGTGCAGTGAAAACATTGTTTTAGTCTCAAAAGCTAGAAAAATGTGTATGCCACAGCCAAACATGCACAGAGAAAGATAAATATGTGCTCTCCAAACTTTTGATTTTTCACTTGAGTGGCTGACTGCACATGATCATTGGAGCATGGTTCACTTCAGACAATCACCTGAAATCGCTGTCTTTTATATTTACTTGTCAATTTAGGTAAAAAAAAGAAAAAGAAAAAAAGATATAAGGTAAGTAATTTTACATACTATCACCCTCCAAATCTCAGATTCAAAACTTAACCCTACACTGGTGATGTGAGAATTTTCTATGTGGCACTCATTCCGGTGACTACTAGCAACTGTCTAGCCTTTCTGGCAGGCCATTTACTGTGTTCAGCCGGCCCTGTCTGCATCATGCAAGGTGGGCTTTCCATGACAGCTACAGCCATGCCCGTCAGTAAAGTGTTTTAAAAATTTGGCAAAAATTTTAAAACATTTTTAAAAAATGAGAGCCAGTGGTCCTTAAAAAAATCAGAAAAAATATATATACTTAGAAGACATTCAAACAGAATAGATGTTCAGATTTCTTTTCAATTGTATGTAAAGAAAATAAAAAATAAATAAAGATAAAAGGAAATTCTTGAAATAGCTTTATCTTTGAAATAAATCACGGTGTGTGTTATTTAAAATGCTGTAAGCCCCAAGGAAAGCAAAAATAATCATATATGTTATGTCAGGGAATGATAGGAGATGCAGTCAATAGGTGTCCAGTTGGCTCTTCTGTCATACAACTTTTTCAGTTTACACTCCCAGATGTTTTTGACAATTTGAAGTATGAATAGATTAATGCCAAAGAGAGAACCAATTATGTATATGAGTGACATGAAACTATGGTACATTCCCCAAATTTGTTTTTAATAGTGTGCAATGTTATTCATGATTTGAAGGCTGTAGGGTTATACAAAACAGCAGACTTATGTTTTTACTATTTTATAGCAAACTTTTTTTATTTCATATCTTCATTTTTATACATTTTTGTAACAAACATCTGCACAATCAGATGTTTGTGTAATTCATGACCATTACTTGTCGATAAAATAGCTGATTTCTGATGTTTAGAAATACAGTAATAACTACTATTTTTTGTTTTTTCTATGTTGTTTAAGCAGATAACCCTCTTTGTATTTATTTATGTTGTTTGGTAACTGATTATTTTTTTCTCTTTCAGTTCTGTGGTGACACAGACAAGGGAGTTGAGATCCTCAGAGAAGCTCATGAATATAACAAGGTAAGCTTTAAAGTTGTCCTGTTTGATTGACATTATTTTATATTTTAATTGCTATATTATCGTTAGGAAATAAGAAACTTAAGTATTTATGCTAATGTTGTTTTTTTTTCTTATGGTGCAGAATAACAGCAATGTGTTGCTAGCATTGGTGGATCAGGCTCTCCTGTGTCAGCCTCCAAAATTTGCTATGGCAGCAGAAATCTTGAAAGAGGGGCTTGATTCCTGTCAGCAACCTGGAACCAGACTGATGTTTGCTCACAGATATTTCCACTTCATGTCTGAATGTGGACAAGAGACAGACAGGTAAAGAACAGTCTCACCTTAGTCTTGGAATGTATTGAAATTGTACAAGTCATATCTAGAAATCCTCTATATTAAGAGGCATTTTACTCAAAATGAATCTGGTAACTAGACTGCCAAGTGAAAACCAGTAGTAGTTGTAATTTAGTACACGGTATTCTGACGAAATTCCTTTTTGTTTTTTCAGTGTGACCAATGGCCTGCGTGTTTTAAGGGAAGTTCAGATGGAGGTGAGACAAATGGATGCATGTGCGTCAGAAACAGATACTGCAAGTAATACCAGCAAGCAAGGAGATGCAGCCAGTGGGGGTATCTCTGTGTAAGTACACAATGCTTAATGGCTTTATTCACTCCTATTGTAGCACAAGTCATTGTCTAAACTTGCATTTCCATTTTTTTAACACTGGATGTCATAATCTCTAGACAGGTGATACACCTTATAGATAGCCATATTTGGAGCAATCAAATGTGCTTACCAATCTTAGAAGTCATTGTCTATAATTAGCTTTTTAGATATTATTAAAAAAATATAGACAGCCAATAATGATGAAATGATTATGAATTCAGACATTGTCTTGCAATTTTTCCCTTCTGTGTATACCAAACTAGTACTGTGATTCACTTTAAAAAGAATCTTACTTACTTTATTGTGTGATTTGTAGCATTGAGTCCCGGCGAGAGAAGAGAGGGAGCCAAGAGAAGACCAGTCCCAGCCCTGTCAATGGCACAACAGGAACAACACAGCAACAACAGGCAGTTAACACAAATTACCAAGGCTACCAGCAGGCAGGATATGGTGGCTACAACCAGGGCTATGCACAGGGCTATGGAGCTTCACACTACCAAGGATGGGGCTATCCAGCTCAACAGGGTGGTTATGGTTATGGACAGCAGGGTTGGGGGGCATATGGAAGTTACTATGGTCAGAGATAAGAATGAAATCATTCTTTTAATTTTACTCCTTTTAAGTGATTCACAGATATAAGTAATCCTCCATGTGTAAAGCATGATTGTATATTGGAATGCTTTGTTAACAGGATTTCCAAGTTGTCTAGGAGATTGCATCACTTTTTGTTGTATGGTGAGTAATGATAAAGTTCTTGATATTCACTTAAGCCTTTCAAGTTTAGATATTTGTATTGCGTCTCATTATGATGAACTTAGTTCATATGTCTTGAATGTACGATGGAGTATGTATGTCTTTGGCAATTTAGTAATACTGTGAATAAATGTGATTGCAAAAGGTAGTCTGCATGAGACCATACAAACCAGAGAAACTGTTTGAAATCTGGAAAATTATAAATCCCATCTTTAGCATATTTGATTAAGCTATTAAGTACAGTTGCATAGCACTATATTTAGGAAATATTCAGTGCAGAACTTGTGTAGAAACTTTGTGAACCAAGTGATGGGAAGTAAGGCTTTCAATATGTAGTGTTTGTTTCAGTGATGGGTAAAATATATAACAAAGAGGCCTGGGTCTCCCATTTTTAAATTTTAAGAAAAGTTGCTTGTACACAAAAAAAAAAAAAAAAAAAAATCTGGCACGAGAAATTAAGAATGTTTGCATACAGATTTTGTACAGATTTTACTTTTTTGAAAGTTGACTAATAAAGAATAAGAAATATCTTTGAAAATCGAGACTGGTATTGTAATTTGAAAAATCCTTTTTTGTCTTTTGTAGAAGAATATATTTCATTGATAGATGCTGTGTATACCAATTTGGTATAAAGTTTCAAGTTAAAAGGCTTTTATACCTTATTTTTACAGTATGCTTCTTTTTACTTTGTTCTACAGCTAGTAGAGACCAATGAAGTAAATAGTTAGAACATTTATGGTTCAAAATATTTTATTTTCTCATAAGGATTCCCTTCTAAAGTGTAGAAAATGACAGAAATGAGTAAATGATAGAACTGACAGTGAATATTTTTATAGATGCTGTATGAATATAAAAAGTAATTAAGTTTACTAAAATCCATGTTCATAAAACCAAATAAGAAACTAATTTTTTGTCTGTGTCCTAAGTTAGTCTTACTTTTATCACTTGCAGTCGACAATCATATCCATGTCTGCCACATAGGTGAATTGATATGCCAAACGGTCGTTTACTCATTGAAATGTTTTGAAACATTTTGAGCCACTTATTAAATTGAATTGTTTACATCTTGTTTTATTAAACATAAAGAGTTATTGTCACATGAAATTGAGAACAATGGTAACTAAATATATACATCTGAAACCACATGACATCTTTGCCCATGGAAGTCATTCTGTTGCTGACTGTATTGAGAGACAAGATGGTAAGGAAAAGGATTATGGTAAATGTAATTCTGTCTAGCTTCATCTAGAACTGGAATGATACTTTCAAAGATATCTATTGTGTCTACTGGTGTTTTAATGATGGAAAACAGAGCACAAGCTTCAGAGGAAATGTATATTGATTAAATTTGACTAATGAAGCTGTAAATTCAGTAATTGTTGAAAGCATTTAATATATTTATATGAACACTAAAAACATTTACCTCTGTCGTATTTCCATATTAATGGTTAGATATTTATCATTGATGATGACTTGAAAGCACTAGGATGCTTAAAGATTTTATGGTTTATACTTTGACTATTGAAGTTACAATAAAACTGTAAGATGATGTGGATGGTCAGTATAGACACATTTTATACTGTATAGGAAGAAGAAAAAAAAATGTGTTACGCTCAAATATTTAAATATTAACATATGTTGTACTCAAGCTTGACGAAAAACTAACGAAATGATAAAGGTAATTATCAAATAAAATGGGCAGTCTTTACTGGTTAAACTTATTAGTCCTTACAAGCAACGCACGCAACACATTCTATTTATCACCGTGCTCCTGCCCGCTATTTTTCCCCCCCCCTTCCCTCATCTCTCTCTCTCATCTCATGTCATCATGTCTTGCTCCTCACTCATCGTCCATCTTCATGACCAATTGGGTTTATTTTGTAACCGATGATTCTATGACTAACATTTGCGTTGATTGTTCAACGTGTAGGTAAGTGGCGTTTCTTTTCTTTCCGTAATGATTTACGACTCATTACGAGTCCTTGCTCTCGAGGGAGGAGGGGAGGGAGGGTTTTGCTTGGGTTGCCTTATGAATTCCGGAGGTTGAGAGCCGGAACGCTAGGGCGCCGATGAGATGCGAATCGTTTTAATAGCGTAATTATTTTCGGGGACTTCGGATGAGATAGGCCGTGCTGTAGGCGCTTGAGCGGGGGTGGTGGCCGGTTGTAGTGTGGGCGCCGTGGCGGATCGTAGCTTGCATAAAGACTGTTCTGCGTCCGTCTGGGATTGTTGTCGTGGTTGGTGGTGGGAGGCGATGAAATTGCGCTGAGAGGAGGGAGAGCGTCAGAGAAAGTGAGTGATAGAGAAGGGAGAACTAGGTGGATATGGGGTTTATGGGGAGGGAATAAATATGATATGAAGAGGCAAGTGGGATGATGGGATGAGAGAAGGAAGTAGGGGGGAGGGATGGAGGAGATGGGTGGAAGAGGAGGAGGTAGAGAAGGGGGGCATGCAAGCGGAATGGAAACTAAGGGTTTGGGTGAAGGTGGATGTGGATATGAGAAGAGAAGAGGAAAGGAATGGGAGGATTGAATCAGTCATGGAGGAGAGGCGAGGGTGGTGGATAACGCAGGAAGAGGGAGAGGGAGGCCTGCCGTGGGGGGATGTGGGACGATTAAGGGAAGAAAAAGAGAAAGAAGTGCAGCTGGAGAGAAAATTAAAAAGAGAGGAATGGTGAAGGGGAGAAAGCAGCCGGAAAACAAGAAAAAAAAAAGAAAAGGAAAGGCGAGAGGGAAGAAGGGGGAGGAAACATGATATAGGAAGACAAAAGAAAGACGACGAAAATGAGGTGAATCCAACCGAAAGTTACTAAATAAGGAAATATGATTATATGAGAGTTAACTTATAATCATTTCTCGAGTCACATAGTTGTACCCTGAAGCCTGGTTAGCCGACTGTTACTTGTAACTGGTTACTCTGTTTGGACTGAATCCGTGATTCCCAAAACAGTGATTTTCGTGTGGGGATTCTGTCACCGCTGGCATACCATTCTCCAACCCCGTCGTCTAATTCCCGTTTTTCCTCCAGCTCTCTACAGTCGGCTGCATCCCTCTTCGCTGCTGGTACTCCTTTCCTCCGTCTGCTTGTGGGTGTTAGTGCCTCTCCCTCTTGTCCGGCCTCTGTGCTTGCAACACCCGTCGACCCAATCGCTTGCTAAGAACCTCTGTATTACCACGTGTGTTGAGGGAGATGCGTCTGTATATGGAGCCTATACGTCCGATTATGTGTTCTCCCGGGTGGGAAACGATACCTGTTCCACACCTTTTATATTCCAATATCATGTCTCTCCTTTTTAGCCACAA
>NW_020869733.1:66049-86049 GCF_003789085.1 Penaeus vannamei | reverse complement strand
TGTGTGTTGTGTGGATGCATTTCCGATTGTGTGTTAGTGAGTGCGTGCTCGTGTGTGTGTGAGTGTTTGTGTGTGTTTGTGTACATAGAAATACATTTCCGTATACATGTATATACATATATGTATATATACATACATATTTTGTGTGTGTGTGTGTATGTGTGTGTGTGTGTGTGTGTGTGTGTGTGTGTGTGTGTGTGTGTGTGCGCATACATGAATGGCAAAATACACGCCCTCTTTCTCTCTCCATATGTCTCTCCCTCTCTCTATCCATCTACCTCTGCTTACATATCTATCTTTGTCTGTATATAAGTCTCTCTCCCTCCATTTATCTATCTTTCTCTTTATATATCTATTTGTTACATAGATAGATAGATGGTTCTACAGATAGACGGGAAGACAGATATATAGATATACAGATAAACAAACAGACAGATAGACAAAGAGATATATAAATATATATAGATAGATAAACAGATAGAGATAGATAGATATATAGACAGATAAACAGATATATAGAAAGATAATTAAATGGATATATAGATGAACAGATAGATTGATAGCTAAACAGCTAGATGAATAGATGAATGCATAGATAGATATATACATAAATAGATAGATAGATCAGAGATAAAAGTGAGAGAAAGACGTAAACGGAGATGATAGATGGAAAGAAAGAGACAGATAAGGAGAAAGAAAGACGCGAAGGATAAAGACGAAAGTGGCAATAACACCAATAATCGCAATAACAGTGGGAAGGGCGATCAGAAGAAATGAGGCAAATAAACATAAAGATAATAAAGATCAGTAATAGCACGTAAAAATGGGAACAAGAGCAAATGTGACTCTATCAGTAACAGCAATTGTGATGACAGTATTAGCGATCTGAGATGAGAGAAGCACCACCTTCGCATGCACTTGAAATAGCTATCTTTATCTATTACATAACTTGGACAGACAGGTTCATGATAGAAAATGACAGCTTTAATATGCAGATGCTACATGGCTACTTTTGTGTTAACTTTTTACTTGCATAAAATTCTCTCTTCCTCGTTTTCTCTCTATGTCTGTCTATCCGTCCATCTTTCTATCTATCTATTACACGAATAATGAAAGAAAATAATTTAAAAAAGGGATAGGTTTATTCACAGATCACCGAATATGTCGATGGAAATCAAATTTGGCTTTAGATACATTTGCAATGCAGTATTGTCATCATCATTATTATTTGCATTATTGTTCTCTTTTTCAGCCTTTACATACTTGGCGACTCCGATGACATGCGATTTCTTATTATATTAAAATGTAATTGTTACGGGAACATTTTTATTGATCGCCGAAGCCAATGAACAAGCGAGGATTCGGAGAAGGCTTCTTCATCTTCAACGATAACAGCTGTTCATCTTTACTTGATTAACGACCTCGTTCCTTTTTCAACCTTTTCTTGTTTCAGCTTTTTATTACAGGGATGTTTTTCATTCTCTCTTTCTGTCTTCCTCGATGCCTGTCTTTGTTCTCTCTGTCTGTCTGTCTGTCTCTGTCTCTGCATTTGCATCTGTTTATCTGTCTCCCTTTCCCTCTCCATCTATCTCTCCGTCCCCTTCTCCCCTCCTCTCTCTTTCTCGCTGTCTTCCCCTCCCCCTCATAAATGATAGATGTGAGGAGAAAGAGAGAGAGAGAGAGACATGTATGCAACATGATTCGTTCGGTTAGGGCCAAGGGAACTAATCCTGACTGCGACTTCATATCTGAACTTTAGAAAGAAAGAAAGTATATCTAAGATAAGGAAAGTGTGAGAGAGAATCAATCATCGCAATATATCTATTTTGTTGCTTTGCTTTGTTTTCATAGGCCTTCACTCAGGCCATTTCTCAAGGAACAAATAACTCTCCCAGAAAGGCTCGCTCGCGCCCGAGGCAGCCAGCCTCTGGGCGCCAAGGCCCCCCCCCCCCCCCCCCCCTCGCTCCCGCAACAGCTGGAGGGCGTCGGCGACTTATATCACGAATCGAAAAGGAACATGATGGTAAATCGTACATAATTTTATTCATATTTTCCCTCCTGAAAACCTTATTTACTGATAAAGCATCCCAGGCTCTCTCCTTTTCCATTCTCCCGACCCCCCCCCCTGTCTGATAATGATAGTAGTAATAGTAACAATGATAATAATAATGATAATAATAACAAAAATGATAATAATAATGAATAAGAATAAGGATAATAATGATTATAAAATGATAAAAGGATGATAATAATAACATTGATGATAATAGTGATGATAATATTGAAAATAATGATAATAGTGATGATAGTAATGAAAATGATAAAAAATAGTGGTGATAGTAATGAAAATTATAATAAAAAATAGTGATGATAATGATAAAACAATGATAATAATGATAATAATAATTATGATGATGGCAATGATGACGGTGATGAATGGTATTAATAGTAATAGCAATAATAGGAATAATACTAATAATATAATGATAATAATAATAATAATAATAATAATGATAATATATACTAATAATAATGATAATATAATAATAACAATAATGATAATAATAATAATAGTAATAATAACAATGCAAGAGAGAGAAAAGAAAAGGAGAACATTATAGTTCACATCAACCTAATTCATAAAAAAACATTCGAAAATGAGATACATCGTCAACATGTGTTTATAAACAATTGAAATTATTAATGACACTATTTATGAAAGCGTCTGTGGTGTAGCGGTCAGCACGACGGTCTCTAAAACCGTAGACCCGGGTTCGATTCCCGGCGGATGCCATGATAGATTTATTTTCATTTTTCGCTTCGTGATCTTTTCCTTGACATAGAGACAAGACCTGCAATCTATAACGAAAGTTCACACAAAGAATAAATCTTTAAAATCAAAATGAAACAGAAGCATGATCAGCCGTGGAATAGCGATCGCTTGCAGTGCAACACGATGACTTGCAAATTGTTTACCAGCACTTCTAATAGTTTGTAAAAGAGAAGAGGGAAAGAGAGAGACAGAGAGGGAAGGAGAGAGAGAGAGAGAGAGAGAGAGAGAGAGAGAGAGAGAGAGAGAGAGAGAGAGAGAGAGAGAGAGAGAGAGAGAGAGAGAGAGAGAGAGAGAGAATGAAGTACCGTTTTCACTAGTAATTATCTCCTGGCTTTTGCCAAGGAAATTTGTTTCTTGTTTCCAATCATTTGTCTGTACTGATTGAAAGAACGTAACAGGGATGTACGTACAGCGTATACGTTCTGCTTATATATTTATGCTGACAAACTTCTCTATTTCTCTCGCTCTCTCTCTCTCTCTCTCTCTCTCTCTCTCTCTCTCTCTCTCTCACACACACACACACACACACAAACACTATCTATCTATCAATGTCCATCTATCTTAACAATAGTTCACATATCATGGCATTTTTAATGATGGATTTAAAGATTAGTTTAAAAGTGGCCTTCGTTTACTGTTGATTAAGCAATCTTTTTGTCAACGAAATGAGATAATAATATATAATAATAATAATAAAAACATGTAACATACACAAAGAATATGATATATGATTGCATTCATACTTTGCAATTAAATAAGTATAATGCTTATTTATGCAACTTATATCATAGGGTTTTGGATTGACTTCGTGTCAGGCAAGGCTGGATCAAGGGAAAGGGGACGGAAGGGATGAGAACGGGAAGGAGAAGACTCTTTGGTAACAGTTTGTTTGAGAGAAAGAGAAAAAAGAGAAAGATGGAGAAAAGAGAGAGATGAGAAAGAGAAAAAGATGAAGAGAGAGAGAGAAATAGAGGTAGCTGACGATTCATCTAATTAAAGACTACATGCTCTACTCAACTGCTGTTGCATAAAAGCCTCTCCCAACCCAACCCAAAGGAAAAACGCTCCCTCTGGTTGCAACCTCGCCCGGGGCTGAAAGACATGGAAAGCCCCGGGCACAAACATGACAAGACGCCCGCCGGATGCAATCAGTTTTTCCCTATTGTGTTTTTTATGTGTATGGGTTTGTACTTCTGTGTGTGCGTGTAGGCCATGTGCAACTCATGATCGGTCAATAAAAATTCCATCCTTTCCTATTTCAGTGAAGGACGTCAAAACAAGCCATATCTCTCCTATGTAAAATATACGTATATATGCATCAAACGTGCGATAAAAATTCAAATAAGAAATATACATAGAAACGTCCCAGTAATTAGAAAATGAAGGCGAGTGAAAAAAATCTCTCTCTCTCTCTCTCTCTCTCTCTCTCTCTCTCTCTCTCTCTCTCTCTCTCTCTCTCTCTCTCTCTCTCTCTCTCTCTCTCTCTCTCTCTCTCTCTCTCTCTCTCTCTCTCTCTCTCTCTCTCTCTCTCTCTCTCTCTCTCTCTCTCTCTCTCTCTCTCTCTCTCTCTCTCTCTCTCTCTCTCTCTCTCTCTCTCTCTCTCTCTCTCTCTCTCTCTCTCTCTCTCTCTCTCTCTCTCTCTCTCTCTCTCTCTCTCTCTCTCTCTCTCTCTCTCTCTCTCTCTCTCTCTCTCTCTCTCTCTCTCTCTCTCTCTCTCTCTCTCTCTCTCTCTCTTTCTCTCTTTCTCTCTCTCTCCCTCTCTCTCTTTACAACACGTGTGGCTGAGAAAAGACTCCAACGAGAGCGGCGCCGACGAGCGAGTGAGTCGCAGCGTGTCCTCGGCTGAGACTGACGTGCGACCGAGACCGGCCCGGTTCTTCCCTTCCCGGAACCCTGAACAGACGAGGGCAAGCGCTGCCACCTGCGGGTTAAGGGTTTCCGCAAGCGAGTGATCACTGTTTTATGATTATAGACGAGAGTTCACCAAGATTGAGCGAAAAGAAAGAAAACTGCGTGTGTGTGGCGTTCGTGCATCTGTTCGGGACTTTGGTACGTGGTATGGCCGGGGAGATGTGTGCGTGTCTCGAACGTATAGCAGACTCAACGAAAACCTCCGTGGAGAGAAATGATCTGATAAGAACCTCTTAATGAACTGTTTTCACGAAATAAACAAAGTTCGCGAGTGGGCAACACCGAGGCGGACTGCGCGACCTTGACATTGCCTTCGGCGGAGTCGCGATTTATGCCCTTTCATCCATTTTCGTCACCCCTATTACGTTCACGCTTACGGTCTCCTTTTCTTTTCAAAGGTTTCTTTTTCTCTTTCAGCTTGTCATCGCTGCACATTCTTAGATCGTTCAATTGTTTTCATCTTTTCTCGTACGGTTCTTATTCACAAAACCGATTACATTACTCATATATGTTTGTAGCCAATATTGCTATTGGCGATTGAAAGAAATGCAATTTCACAACACAATTACACTTTATTTGATACAAAAAAGTACTTCGAAAACACTATTTAAAAAAGAACTGACATTCGGGAAATCATAAAACACACTCACACAAATAACAAAATGAGAAAATCACGAGGACTACACACTGACTTTTCCAAGCCACTTCCCTTAAAGGCCGCTGTACGTCAAGAGTAAAGCCTCATTTTCCCGCTGAAAAAAAAGTATGAAGAGTAAAACATTTTGAGACTAAATCCTACCTGATGACCTCGCCGGGATGCTCCAGCGGCTGAGGAAGAGGAGTTGGAGGCTTGGAAGGTCATCCTTTCCTCGACCGGATGACCTCCAGAGGACTGCAGATTCCTTTGCGAGAAATGGATCCGTGCAAGTGTTATTCTCAGGATGAGGGGAAGGTGGCTTTGTATGAAGTCAATTTTCGTCATGAGGAATTTGAATTGAGACAGATTGCCGAACGCCCTCATAAAAGCCATCACTCTCTCCCTTTGCAACGTTGCAGTCTTATAAATCACGAATGCTTTGGAAGACATTTCATCAGTAAATGAATTTTGTAGAACATGTGCCCTCGATAGAAAAAAAAAAAAAATAGAAAATACTTTAGAATAGCTTTAAAAACAGAAAATTGTATGACATCATATGTATTCCTAAAGAAGCTGTGACTTATTGACAGCAGTGATACCAAAAATCACGACTAAAATATCTCAACTAGCAGAAATGATTTTGAACATGAAACTGACAGAAATGAAGCCCTAGTAATTGAAATAAATGGCAATGACTGCCAGGTGGCTTCATAGCTGCAACCTGCAAATGCAAGCATTTGCAAACTCGTCAGTTTCTCATCTCTGTATTCGATAAAGATATATATATATTTATATTATATTATATATATATATATATATATATATATATATATATATATATATATATATATATATATATATATATTATCACTATTGTTGTTGCTGTCTTTGTTATTTTCATTAATATAATCATTGTTATCATTATTACTATTATTGTTATAATCATTATAGTAAATAACATTGCCGCTTTTATTATTATTACTATTATTATCATTATAACTATCTTTATTATTGTTATTTCTTTCTATGATTATAATTTTTAGTATTTATATTATTGTTATCACTTTTATTATCATTATCATCACTAATTTAGTTGTTATTATCATTTTGATTTTTTATTATTACTATTATTGGAGTTACTATTACTACCATTAACAATGTTAATATTATTATCATTAATATTATTGTCATTATCATTATGATTATTGGATCACAATCAGTCGCTTCGCTAAAGGGCGTCTGAATTGACCCGCTGCAAACACACACACACACACACACACACACACACACACACACACACACACACACACACACACACACACACACACACACACACACACACACACACACACACACACATACACACACATACACACACACACACACACACACACACACACACACACACACATACACACACACACACACACACACACACACATACACACATACACACACATACACACACACACACACACACACACACATACACACACACACACACACACATACACACACACACACACACACACACACACACGGGCAAACACTAATACCCACACATGACACCCAGACGGACGCGCTCATGCAATTAACACACACACACACATGCACAAGCACGACAGGGACGCAGACGCTCTCCCCCTCTCTCTGTCGCATACATACAAACACACATACTATCTCTCTCTCTTTCTCTTTCTCTCCCCCCCCTCCTCCTCTCCCTCTCCTCTCTCTCTCTCTCTCTCTCTCTCTCTCTCTCTCTCTCTCTCTCTCTCTCTCTCTCTCTCTCTCTCTCTCTCTCTCTCTCACTCTCACTCTCAAAATGTTACATAAATACCCCTCCCAACCCCTTTGTACCCCTCGGCCACGGTAACCGAGCGGGCAAAGGCGCCGGATTCGAACGCGCGACCGCATATCCGAATCCGCGGTCGCGGGTTCGAATCCCCAAAAGGGAGCAAAAAATGCTCCCTCTGATTGCAACATTGCCCGGGGCTGAAAGACATGAAAAGCTCCGGGCTTAAAAAAAAAGCGCCGTTGCAATCAGTTTTGATTTTAGATTTCTCTACATGCGTGAGAGCATTTACAGACATGTAAACAGACACATACACATGGGATTGATGGAAATGTATGTGTGAAATGCGGAGGGTCTTACCGTAGAGTTTTGTGTGTCGGAATAGGATATTAAATGTATGTATATATAGATGTGTTTGTGTGTGTGGATGTTTACGTACGTGCAGTATTTTTTTCTCTTTATTGTCGCTTTAATATTTTTATGATGCAAGATATTCTTTCCCATTATTATCATCGCATCATCATCATCATTATAACCATTATCACCATCATTACCATTATCATTGTTGTTATATTGTTACTATCATCATTTTTGTTATTTTTATTGTTATGCATAAATTTATTATTATTATTATTATTAGTTACTACTACTGTTGTTGCAATTATTATTATCTTTATTATCGTTATCATTATCACAATTGTGTTGTTTTTATTACTATTATCATCGTTATTACTTTTATACATGTGTATGTGCATGTTTACATGTCTGTAAATGCTCTCACGCATGCAAAGAGAAATTTAGAATCATTGTTATCCTAATCATTGTATTGATTTTATCATGATGATTGGTATCATTACCTTAATTATTACTATTATTACCATTATCATCATTACTAATTTTTTTTCTTTTCACCATTATGAAAATTATCTATTCTTATTAGTATCATAATTTTTTATCATTATCATTATAATTATCACTATCACGACTATTGTCGTAATTGTTATTGTTATTATCATTATCATCATCGTTATTATCATCATTACTATGATTGCTGCCATCATTATTATATTCTTATTTTATCATTGTCAATGATAGTATTATTAGTATCATTATTATTATTATCATTATCATCATTTTATTATTATCTTTATTATCATCATTATCTCTTTTCATTATCCTCATCACCATCATCATTATCCTTTTATTATTATTATTATTGTTATCATTAACATTATCAATACTGTTATCATCCTTATCATTTCTATTTTATTATTATCATTATTATTGTTTTTCTTATGAAAATATGATTATTATCTTTATTATCATTATTGTCCTTACTGTTGTTTTCACTATGACTAATTATTATTTTCATTATCATTATTGTTGTTGCGTTTGTTACTTATCACGTGACAATAATGCGATGACACTGATAAAAGCTGCATTTTGGCGAACCTTTTCAGAATAATCCGTTTTGAGCTCTGAGCATTTTTCTCAAATTTTGAATGATTCGAAAATCTACGATGAAGGACAGTTTTTTTATTGTTTTAATCTAATTATCTCTGTCTCCTGGCTGGCTTTGTTTTCGATATTATTGTTGCAATTTCTATCTATATTCTATCCCATTTAATCTCTGTAAGTTGGGTAGGCGCCTGAATAAATGAGGCACTGACAAGCCTTTCGTCCAAGCGGTTGAAGTGCCATCGTCTCGGCACCATCGCCTTTGCCTTCGTGTCATCTCGAGCGAAAGCTTTTCTGGAAAATGACACGATTTTCCCGCTCATAGATTGAGACGATTCAGAGTTTGGCAATTCGTTGTATTGGTAATTACGCATTTGCTGTTCATTAAAAAGGATTTTAAAATATCACAAAAATACCCTGTTCTGAATTACTGGTTAATAGAGAGAGGCAAAAGGAGAGAGCGCGTGGAGAGAGAGAGAATAACATGGAAATAAAAACAGAGAGAGAGGATACGGGGAGACACAGAGCCAGAGTGAAAGATGGAGAGAAAGAGAGCGGGGGAGGCTANGAAGGATTGCATCAGATGCCCTATTTTGTTATGGATATTACCTATTTGCAGTGTCTGCGATTTAGTCTAATTAACGTCAATCACATTTAAAATGCCCAGCGTTCATTCCCATATTCACATTTCAAGTGCTAAAGGTAAGTAGGCCTACATATGGTTATTTTAAGATTTAGGAAACCAAAAGTCTAGGCTGGATACTCTGCTTTTATTTTTTTTTGTTATCTATTTTATTATTATTATTATTATAATTATTATTACTATTATTATTTTTTAATTATTACTATTATTTTTTTATAAAGCATATGTTCTAAATGTCTAATATTTCTTTTATGTGCTTTAGGAATTTCCATTGTCCACAATAGTGCATCGAAAGAAATAAAAATATAATTTATAATGTTTGAATTACGTAGTTTGCATAATTGTTTCGCTGTAGTTAATAAGTGGTGCTCCTAAGATGCCAACCTTGTTCGTTTTAACCAGTATAAGGTGGGCGCTACAGTGCTTTTGTCTTGCTGTCTGTGTAGCATCGTTTCATCTGTCTCTCTTTATGTGTAAATACACCGAAATGAGGTATGCAAATATGATTTTTTTAAAGTGATTTATTTATCTATATACTCTCATGCTTGCGGTATGAAAATGTCTCCCACTCGCGCAGTTAACCAAACATCTCTTCGCATATTATTAATACTATGCACAAAGGCAGCACTCAAGGCTACATCCGTCTCATAATCCACCATTGGAATCTATTTCCCAACTTACTGAATCAGAAAGTTAACGCACGTTGAACCAGAGGGAACACCGCTCGCAATTAGTGGCAGGTGTGTACAGGTGTTGAACAGCTTCTCGTGGATGGAGTGGATAGCAGTGGATCGTTTGGATCAAACAAGAACAGCAAGAACACGAAGGGAATGAGAAAAATGAGAAAGAGGAAGAAGTGAGAGAATGAGAGAGAGGGGGGGGGGAACAGTGTGAGAGAAAGAGAGTAGCGAAGAGAGAGCGAAGAGAGGGAGAGAGGAAAGAAAGAGAGGAGAGATAGTACAGAGACAGAGAGAGAAAATGGTGACGAGATAAAAGTGAAAAAGAGAGAGGGAGAGAGATAGATAAAGTCACACACAGAGAGAAGGGGTGGTGAGAAGGGAGAGAGTGTGTGTGGAAGAGTAAGGCGGAGTTTGGGAGGAAAGAAGAGGGAGAGGGGGATGGTGAAATAGAGAGTGAGTGATGAAGAAAGAGAGAAAGATAGACAGGGGGAGGGTGAAGAGATATAAAAACAGAGGTATATAGACAAAGACAGTCGCGAGAGTGAGAAAGATCGGGAATGAGAGAGAGAGATAAATGAAAGGAATGAAGGAAGGAATGAAAGAAATATAGACAGTCTGAGAGTGTGCTAGAGAGAGTGAGACAGATAGAGAGAGGGAAGGTGATGGAGAAGACAGAAATAAAGATGGAAAAAAGAGAGGGGTGAGTGTGAGTGACAGAGAGAGGAGGGAGTGAGATAGAAATTAGATAGATTAAATAGAGAGGATGTGTGTGAGTAAGAGAGTGAAAGTAAAAGTGAAAGAGAGAACGGAAAAAAAATAATTTTCCGACTCTATAATACGGCGAATAAATAAAATATATAACTGTATAATCGCATTCCTCCACTGTACACAGAAAGGATAGTACGTCTCACATGATAAGACTGCTCTCTGCTTTCTCGTGTTTTCAGTTCAACGAAAAGGTCCACGCCGAGGCTGATCTCTGGCGTGCATCCCTCGTGTGGGAAACTAGTGCTGGCTGTCTACGTGGGTGGGATTGTGGGTACTTGAAATGCGGATGTGGGAATGCGCACTGGGCATTTTGAATGTGCTCTGACGTTAATTAGACTAAATTGAGGACACGGCCATAGAAATAGGTAATATGCCTAACAGAAGAGGGCATCCGACCAATCTTCTGTTCATTCAGTAGCAACAGGCTTCCTCTAGCACCTCGATGGCCTTGCGCGTGTGAAGCGCACGTGATGACCGCTACACCACGGGAACGATAGAAATGTGGGATGTTTCATTGTCTAATTTTGATATAATAGTGGTTGAAAGAGAGAGAGAGAGGGAGAGAAAGGACTGGTAGAGAATAATAACGATAATAAAAAGGAAAAAAAGAGTGTCAGTAAAAAATAATAATAATTGCAGCTAAACATTAAACAAATAAACATTTATAGAGAACATCGTTTCCGTGTTATAGTGGTTATCACGTGCGCTTCACACGCGCAAGGTCCTCGGTTCGATCCGAGCGGAAAAACTACATTTTAAGGGTTTTTCACTTATATTACTTAATGTTTATATTTTATTCAAAGTGTTATCATTACTGTCATTATCACTAGCATTATTATATCTTATAAGTATCTTTATTGCTGTTTTATTGTTATTGTCATTATCATTACTTTTTATCAATAGTATCATCTTAATCATAATACATATTTTTTTTTTTTTTTTTTTTAGAAACCATTACTAAACATGTACATAGTTAGTCACTTGATATAAATCCTCTTAAAGTTCCTTTATATACTATAGTCTCCGTGGTGCAGTGGATAGCACATTCGCTTCTTACGCGAAAGACTTGGGTTCAAGTCCCAGCTGAGAAGAATGTGTATGTGTTAACACATACACATAGTTTACATGATAAATGGACACACACACACACACACACACATATATATGCACATACAGGATAAATGCATACATACATATATACATATACATATATGTATATATTATACATATACATATAAAAATATAAATATATACATTTATGTTTATATATGATAATAACAGTGATAATAACAATGATAATAATAATGAAAATAACAATGATACTAACAATGGTGATGATAATGATGACGGTAATAATAAAAACAGCAACGGTAATGATTATAACAATAATAACAAGAAAAACAAAGATAATTATAGAAATAGTAATAGTGAATTATAATGATGATATGGTATAATCCAAATAAAAACAAGAAAAGAAAGATAATTCATATTGCTCTAATCCATCGATAAAAAGAGAATGCAACAGCATCTGAAATACTACGATATGCATCTTTAAAATGTCTGTATATCATTTGTTTGTGAATATTTTGAATTTGTTAATAAATCATAAAAAATAATAATAACAATAATATAATCATAATACTAATGATGATGACGAATACTAATGATGAGGATAATGATAATAATGAATTTCTCGATGACTGGCGACAGGAGCGCGGGGAAAATGTTGGTCAAATTCATATTTACATTCCTACGAGGAGACAGACAGGCTAACATCTAACAAATGGGACAATCATTTCCATTTCCCAGTCTCTTGTTTACAACGTGCAGGAGTAGGCCTATGTGATTTAGATGAGCGGCGGAACGAATTCATATGTTCAGTAATAAAGTAAGGTTGCTCGTGTGCTTACCTGCGCATTTGTTTCATTTGTGGCTCGGTATAAGATTTTTACAGTTTGTGAAATAGATTCGAAAGAAATTCAGTTTGTACCATATTAATTTATTTTTGAAAGGATATTTGTTAGTATCTGACTTTTAATTCCGAAAGTTTCATGCATTCACATTTTCGACCCGAGCGTCCAAACCTGTTCCTGGCTTATCCACGATCTAGAAATTACCTTCGTCACCCATTATTTTCACCATCATTGTCGCATCACCATCGTCCCATAATCATCCTGGGCACCACGCGCGGCACACACATACACACACATCACAGCCACACGCACGCATCGCTCACACATTATCACATATATGTTGCACATGTTGCATAAAACCCTTTCCCAACCAATTCTGTTGCCCCTCGTCACCGTGGCCGAGAGGGTAAGGGCGCCAGATTCGAAACCCGCGATCGCGAGTTCGAATCTGCAAAAGGGAGCCAAAAGTGCTCCCTCTGGTTGCAACCTCGCCCGGGGCTGAAAGACATGGAAAGCCCCGGGCACAAAAAATACAAGACGCCCGCCGGTTGCAATAGTTTTTCCCCTTTTTGTGTATGTGTTTGTACTTATGTGTGTTTTTGTGGGCCATGTAGCAACTCGTACTGTTAATAATAATTATTTTTTATTTCAGTGTAGGACGTCAAAAGAAGCATTTCTATGTAAAATATACGTCCCAATGTAATTGCATATGTGGACATTCATGTATGTGTAAATATCTATATAAATTTGTGCGTGAAATGTAAAATCGAACAGGAAAGCTAAAGGAAATAAGCGAAGAAACACTAACAATATTAAGAGGAACTAGAAAAATAAAGTAAGTCGAAAATGCGTCAAAAGTGCGATAAAAATTCGGATAAGGAAAATTAAGAGAAACGTCTCAATAATTAGAAAATAAAGGCCAGTGAGAAAAAATCTAGAATGGAAAATGCGTCAAAAGGCGATAAATATGCCAAAGAAAGAAAAAATGCGCAATAAACAATACAGAAAATGAAACGAAGAAAGGGGAAAATTAAGAAACATGAAAGTGAGAGAAGCAAGAGTGGGAAATGCGTCGAAATTGCGATAAAAATGCGAATTAAGCGATAATAATTCGAACAAGAAAAATGAAGAAGAGACACGACTCAATAAGAATGAAATAAAGGAAACGTGAAAATGAGAGAACAGTGCGAGAGAAAGATTAACATTGCAAAATAAGTACACAAAAGTTGGCTAACAAAACAAAATAAGGCGATGAAAAAAAAAAAATGCGATATAGTAAAACATGAAAAAGGAGAAATGATAAAAATAAGAAAGTTTAAAAAGTACTAAGAACATAATAACAATAATTGTTGCAATCCGTTTTCCCCCGATATGCATTTATTTGTGTATATGTACTTGTTTTACATGTGTGCGTGTGGGCCATGTGCAACTCATGATAGGTCAGTCAAAATTCCAGTAAAAAACAACAATCTGTTTCGTTCGGCTTTCACTAAAAGAGCTTATTTTGGCGAGAAACATTTGCGAGATTATTGTTTAAACAGCTGTCGCGTATAGAATATGAACTAGAACCTGAAGCACTCAGAGAGCGATAAAATTCAAACAAGAAGAATGAAGAGAAACGACCCTATAAATAAAGTGAGAAAGTGAAAGTAGATAAATGCGTCAAAATACGATAAATATGCGAAAGATTGGAAAATTACGTAATAAATGAATTTACGATATGAAATAGAAAAATACAATGTAGTAAAACTTGAAAAGAAAAGAAAAATGACATAATCGAATACGAAAGTATTAAGTAAAGTATAAGAAGTACATGTAAAATAATAATAATAATAGAACAAGTTGCAGTCCGTTTTCCCCTGCCAAGCCTTCAAAATGTCACACGTATTCAGTTCTCAACTTTAAGATGTTTCCAGCATATACGTAGTCACATATTAATTAAGAGCTAATGGCTAAATTTTCCTTAATTTTCACACAACAATTTAAAATGCAGTTGAGCAAAAAGGAAAAAAATCTGAATTCTCACGAAACGAACTAAATGAAATATAATCGTAATTGTGGATGTTTGTTTATCGAATTGTAATTATGTTTATTGAATGAAATGAATATTTGATAACGCTATAAGCCTATACATTATGGAACGGACTGGAGTCGAGGTCATGTCTGCATGTCCTTGATTGGGATCTCTAAAAAAAAAAAAAAAATGGAACCAATGATCTATATAAGGCGTCCCAATTATTTTCTTCCGTGTTTGAAAATCAGGCTGCCAATCTTATATAACATTTCTTATTATCATGCTAGTGCTCATTACCATCACCACCCATTATCATCACCATCATCATCGCATCATCGCCATATAACCACCATCGGTATCGTATCATCACGCACATACACACCAACACATAGACACACACATACACATACACACGCACGCACATGTTGCATAAAAGCCTCTCCCAATCCATTCCTGCTGTACTGTGTGTGTGTTTGTACTTACGTGTGTGTGTGTGTGTCATGTATAACTCATGATAGGTCAATAACAATTCCCTATTTCAGTGCAGGACGTCAAAACAATCACATTTCTATGCGCAAACATACACATTTCAAGTACTTGTGTAATTGTCTAAGCGTACATTGGTATGTATGTGAAATTCTGCGTCCATCCAAGTGAGGGTATATCATTGTGGAAATAAATATGTCTGGTATAGAAATTCGAGCAGGTAAGGCAACGGAAACAAGCGAAGAAACAAGAAAGAGGAAGAGCAAACCAATAATTAAAAAATAAAGAAAATGAGAATAACAAAAAGTGAAGGAAGAAAATGCGTCAAAATTTCGATAATTATTCGAACAATGAGAAAGAAATAAAGGAAACGTGAAAGAGTAATAATGAAAAAAAGAAACAATAAAGTGCGATAAAAATCGAATTAAAACGATGTGAAAGACGAAGAAAAATATGGAAATTACCAAAAAAAAGGTGTGCAAACCAAACTGAAAATTAGATATGTAAAACTGCGGTTTCAAAAGAAAAATTGCGATGTAACAAAAAAGAAAAAGAAAAAGAAAAGGAGAGAGAAATGACGGTAGCAAATAAGAAAGTAAAAAAATTATCATTATTATAATCATCATCATTCTTATAATAATAATCATTGTTATTACAACTATTAATATTATTTCTTCTTGTTATTATCATTATTATTATTACTACTACTACTATTATTACTATAGCATTACTTCTTTTATTATCATTATTACTGTTACATTATCATGATTATTATCAGGATTTTTATCATGATCATTATTACTATTAGTACTATAAATCAGGGCTATCATTGTAATAATTATCACCATCGTCATTATCATTAGTATTTTTAGCTTGATTTTATCGTTACTTTTATCATTATGATTTATATCATCGTTATTATTACCATAGTTGTTATTATTTTTTTTTCATTTATTATTATTATTATTATTATTATTATTATTATTATTATTATTATTATTATTATTATTATTATTATTATTATTATCATCATCATTATAATTTTTATATCTCTCCCTATCTCCCTCTTTCTCTCTTTCTCGTATGATATATTCTATATGATATATAAACATATATACACACACACACACACACACACACACACACACACACACACACACACACACACACACACAACACACACACACACACACACACACACACACACACACACGCACACATGCACACACATACATATATATATATATATATATATATATATATATATACATACACACACACACACACATATATATATATATAGTGTCAGCTAAGCCAAGAAGCAGCATATCCGAACTGGTGAAAATATAAACGATATTTGACCCATTCTTCTCCATGACCGCGTAGCCTAGTGGATAAGGCGTCGGACGGAATTCGAGTCCAAACTTCGCAGGTTCGAATCCTGCCGCGGTCCATCTCTCTTTTTTTTTTTTTTTTTTTATTTCTTGGCTTTTAATAAAAACAAAGGACATCATTTATTTATTAGAATATATATTCTAAATGGCGCACGCGAGAATATATGTATTTGTGTGTGTGGCTTTGTGTGTGTACACGTGTATATCTATATGTGAATATATGTGTATATATATATATATGACAAATCTAAATAGAGCTGAAGTAATTTAATAACCGAAAAGAGAAAGTTCGTAAGTTTATACGTATGTCCCAATGTATGTCCCAATATTCATGTATATTTAAATATCTATATAAATTTGTGCGTGAAATATAAAATCGAACAGGAAAGCTAAGGGAAATAAGCGAAGAAACTAACAATATTAAAGAGGAACTAGACAAATAAATAAAGAAAGAAGAGCAAACCGATAATTAAAAAATAAAGAAACTGCGTCAAAATTGCGATAATTATTCGAACAATGAGAAAGAAATAAAGGAAACGTGAAAGAGTAATACTGAAAAAACGAAAGAAAAAATAAAGTGCTCTAAAGATGTGAATTAAATAAAACGATGTGAAAGACGAAGAAAAATATGGAAATTATCAATAAAAAAGGTGTGCAAACCAAACTGAAAATTAGATATGTAAAACTGCGGTTTCAAAAAGAAAAATTGCGATGTAACAAAAAAGAAAAAAGAAAAAGAAAAGGAGAGAGAAATGACGTTAGCAAATAAGAAAGTAAAAAATTATCATTATTATAATCATCATCATTCTTATAATAATAATCATTGTTATTACAACTATTAATATTATTTCTTCTTGTTATTATTATCATTATTATTATTACTACTACTACTATTATTACTATAGCATTACTTCTTTTATTATCATTATTACTGTTGCATTATCATGATTATTATCAGGATTTTTATCATGATCATTATTACTATTAGTACTATAAATCAGGGCAATCATTGTAATAATTATCACCATCGTCATTATCATTAGTATTTTTAGCTTGATTTTATCGTTACTTTTATCATTATGATTTATATCATCGTTATTATTACCATAGTTGTTATTATTATTTTTTTCATTATTGTTATTATTATTATTATTATTATTATTATTATTATTATTATTATTATTTATTATTATTATTATTTGTATTATTTTATCATCATCATTATAATTTTTTATATCTCTCCCTATCTCCCTCTTTCTCTCTTTCTCGTATGATATATTCTATATGATATATAAACATATATACACACACACACACAAACACACACACACACACACACACACACACACACACACACACACACACACACACACACACACACACACGCACACATGCACACACATACATATATATATATATATTATATATATATATATACACATACACACACACACACACACATATATATATATATAGTGTCAGCTAAGCCAAGAAGCAGCATATCCGAACTGGTGAAAATATAAACGATATTTGACCCATTCTTCTCCATGACCGCGTAGCCTAGTGGATAAGGCGTCGGACGGAATTCGAGTCCAAACTTCGCAGGTTCGAATCCTGCCGCGGTCCATCTCTCTCTCTTTTTTTTTTTTTTTTTTTATTTCTTGGCTTTTAATAAAAACAAAGGACATCATTTATTTATTAGAATATATATTCTAAATGGCGCACGCGAGAATATATGTATTTGTGTGTGTGGCTTTGTGTGTGTACACGTGTATATCTATATGTGAATATATGTGTATATATATATATATATATGACAAATCTAAATAGAGCTGAAGTAATTTAATAACCGAAAAGAGAAAGTTCGTAAGTTTATACGTATGTCCCAATGTATGTCCCAATATTCATGTATATTTAAATATCTATATAAATTTGTGCGTGAAATATAAAATCGAACAGGAAAGCTAAGGGAAATAAGCGAAGAAACTAACAATATTAAAGAGGAACTAGACAAATAAAGTAAGGTGTGCGAATGACAAAGAGGGAAAGTCGAAAATGCGTCAAAAGTGCGATAAAAATTCGGAAAAGGAAAATTAAGAGAAACGTCTCAATAATTAGAAAATAAAGGCCAGTGAGAAAAAATCTAGAATGGAAAATGCGGATTAAGCGATAATAATTCGAACAAGAAAAATGAAGAAGAGACACAACTCAATAAGAAGGAAATAAAGGAAACGTGAAAATGAGAGAGCAGCGCGAGAGAAAGATTAACATTGCAAAATAAGTACACAAAAGTTGGCTAACAAAACAAAAAATAAGGCGATGAAAAAAAGCTTCTACAAATGCGATATAGTAAAACATGAAAAAGGAGAAATGTTGATAACAAATAAGAAAGTTTAAAAAGTACTAAGTAAGAACATAATAACAATAATTGTTGCAATCCGTTTTCCCCCGATATGCATTTATTTGTGTATATGTACTTGTTTTACATGTGTGCGTGTGGGCCATGTGCAACTCATGAAAGGTCAGTCAAAATTCCAGTTAAAAACAACAATCTGTTTCGTTCGGCTTTCACTAAAAGAGCTTATTTTGGCGAGAAACCTTTGCGAGATTATTGTTTAAACAGCTGTCGCGTATAGAATATGAACTAGAACCTGAAGCACTCAGAGAGCGATAAAAATTCAAACAAGAAGAATGAAGAGAAACGACCCTATGAATAAAGTGAGAAAAGTGAAGTTAGATAAATGCGTCAAAATACGATAAATATGCGAAAGATTGGAAAATTACGTAATAAATGAATTTACGATATGAAATAGAAAAATACAATGTAGTAAAACTTGAAAAGAAAAGAAAAATGACATAATCGAATACGAAAGTATTAAGTAAAGTATAAGAAGTACATGTAAAATAATAATAATAATAGAACAAGTTGCAGTCCGTTTTCCCCTGCCAAGCCTTCAAAATGTCACACGTATTCAGTTCTCAACTTTAAGATGTTTCCAGCATAAACGTAGTCACATATTAATTAAGAGCTAATGGCTAATTTTTACTTAATTATCACACAATTTTAAAATGCAGTTGAATATAAAAGGAAAAAAAATCTGAATTCTCACGAAACTCGAACTAAATGAAATATAATCGTAATTGTGGATGTTTGTTTATCGAATTGTAATTATGTTTATTGAATGAAATGAATATTTGATAACTTGCTATAAGCCTATACATTATGGAACGGACTGGAGTCGAGGTCATGTCTGCATGTCCTTGATTGGGATCTCTAAAAAAAAAAAAAAAAAAAAACATATGGAACCAATGATCTATATTAAAGGCGTCCCAATTATTTTCTTCCGTGTTTGAAAATCAGGCTGCCAATCTTATATAACATTTCTTATTATCATGCTAGTGCTCATTACCATCACCACCCAATATCATCACCATCATCATCGCATCATCGCCATATAACCACCATCGGTA
>NW_020869733.1:53939-60308 GCF_003789085.1 Penaeus vannamei | reverse complement strand
TTAATGCATTCGCGTGATTCAGTGCAACTTTGCGGCATTTATCTAGAGAGCTGACGATGCTTGGCAATGAAGGAAGTTAATAGGGGTCGTCTCACAGTTGAAGTTTTGTTAATATTCGTGTTTGTATTTACAGTGAACCCTCGTTTTTCGCGGGGGTTACGTTCCAAAAAGAACCCGTGATAGGCGAATCCGTGAAGTAGTAACCTTTATTTTTTTTACAATTGTTATACAATGAAATACTCTACAATACATTGAAACCAAAGAACAAAACCTTTTTACAGGCCCAAGCATTTGACAAACAAAAGTACTGTATAACCGTTTTTACAAATAACTACTGTGCTGTAAAATAATAATTTTAATCATCAATACGAAGTGAAGGCTTCATGGGTTTTAGAGAAAATTTGCAAACTTAAATTTGGCAAGCTGTTTTACGTACATATACATATCAAACCGTAACGTTATTGCCACACAGGTAGAGAAGAAGCGGAGAGACTGTTTAGCCAATCAGAATGCAAACACAAAGTACAATGAGAGAATCCGTGAAGCAGCGAGAACGTGAAAGGTGAACCGCGTTATAGCGAGGGTTCACTGTACTGTCATTATCATAAATGCTGTAGTTGTTCATATTATTATCAACGAGTTCTCTTGTGAGTCTGAAGTGCTTATATTAGCCAGGTGGGTCAGGAAATAAATGTAACTTAACACACGTGTAAGTCAACAGTGCTGAAAATGGAGCCTGCCCTCGGGCAAAGATTATATACTACGAAAGATAGGAACGCGGGCGAATTTCGTGTGAGGTTGGTATCCGTCCCATAGTCGGCTCAATAGATGGCGCCAACTGTACGCGATTCTCGTGTCGTCTGCTTGTTTACACCAACCGCGGCGCTAGATTTGACAGATGAACAACATGAGTGAAGCGCACCCTTGCTTTCTTTGTAATAGGAAGAAACGAAGAAATCCCACAATCATTTTTCATCGCTTCCTCAAGATGAAGATAGGTAAGAGTATGAATAGTCTGGTAAGATCATAAATAGTCCAGCATTGCAAATGAAAAAAACAACATATAAGTGAAACAGGCTGTTCAAGAAATCGTAGGCTATATAAAGTAGCTTTATGGCTGATATTATCAATGTTTACAGGTGTTACAAATGGATTAGCAGTCTTCAAGGTCATCCAGACGGCAAACATTTGAAGAATATAAGTCCACCACAATTTAATAAAATCTACAGGATCTGCAGCTTTCATTTTTCTTTGAAAAACTACCAAGGAAATAAAAATACGCCGTGGATATTGTTCCGGCACCGGATTTTATAACAGTTTGGCTATTCGTCCGGCATACATGCAAACTAACTATTTGCGCGCAAACACACACTCGCGCATTAGCCTCGCATACAAACTTTGGCGCTATTTTTATGTTGTTCATTGTTCATGGCTAAGGGTCGACCATCGATTATGGAATCCTTCAAAGTTGGAACTGAATTTGCCAGTTTTTGCTGATGTGAAGGACAGCTTGACCATATTTCAAGAGAGCACTTTCGCACAGTTTTATGTCAAAGATTACGGCAATCAGGAGGGGGACCGGGGCGTAGCCCCCGTGTTAGGAGGGATTTTTGGTTCATACGGCGATCCTACTGGTAGTTCGTGCGTTTAAGATGCGGTCCACTCGCTCGTTCGTTCGCGCAACACCGTGTCGAATAATCCGTGGCCAAATCTTCTCTCGGGTTTCTATATTTTTCACTTTCTTTATCATCTGAAATGCTATCCTTGGCTCGGATTTTCAATTTCCCACATTCTTTTGCTTTTTAAAATGCATGGTATGAACGAAATCCCCCCCCCCCCCCGATTCCCCAACATTGTTGGCGAGAGTCGGGGACTTCGTCTCTGACGGGTGCGGTCCTATCGTTTATGGGCACGGTAAAATCACAGAAATGTCAAACTGTAGCAAACTTTGTATGTATGTCCACTTGGTCCTAAGAGTAATTAAAAATGTTGATGATGTGCGTGAAATGACACAGACAGAATTATTGACTGTGCGCAAGCGCGAGTGTATGCCGGACGAATAGCCAAAATGTTATAAAATCCGGTGCCGGAACAATATCCACGGCGAATAAATCTATCAAAGTATGCCATCCCAGATCAAAATATATGTGGTGAGTAATATTAATTCTAAAACTTCAGAATACTACCATATTTCTAAATATCAAATAAAAGCATGTAGATGGGACAAGCAATGTCTACAATATCATTCATTAAAAAAAAAAATAAGAAATGAGGAGAAATGATATATGACCATGTAAGGGTTACTAAGATTACCATATTTTCTTAGCAGTTATGTATATGTCTAGGAATATGTAAAGTTTGAGACATCAACCTAACCACATGGTAGTACTTTTATCATGAGCTACAGAAGCAGAATCTAAATCCTCAGTGCAATCATTTTTAGTGGCCACTCTTTTTTCAATTGTTTATAGTTCTACAAACATTGCTCTTCCCATCTATATGCATTTCTTAAATAATAAGTATGCAGTAATGTTATATACTTTTACCATTTTAGCATCATGTAGTGTAATGTATCAGTTTGCTAATATTAACATGGCTACATAAACATAATCATCTAAGCTCGTTAAAAAATTACTTTAACAAATGTTTGTTTTATGTGACATTTTAATTGGATAATTTGTATTGTTAGAGTAATGCAGGTTAGATTTCTGGTGCTTTTAAGCTGTAATAAAATAACATTTTTAAAGTAGGCTGTTTTCTTGAAATATCTTTGTACACAAATGTGAACAGCTAGCCTTGCACAAAATATAAATTACCAATTTAAAGAGTATTTTGAAAATTACTATGTATGCCAATATATAAGACAAAATGTATGCATATTGATATAGACATATTTGACAGAAGAAGCATCAGGAAGCTGCACGATGGGAAATGATTCTTGGAGTGATGGCAACAGCTCATGGAAAACATTTTACTTTGGTATTTGTTTCTTTAGTATTTAACTTATTTTTTCTTCAGTGTCTGTGTACTTTTTGTCATGCATTATATATAATATCATACCTAAACAAATTATTTTTAACCAGTATATTGCATAAATATTAGCATTTTGAAAAACATAATATATATATGAAATTGATATACAAAATTGCAATTTACAGCAAAACCAACACAACCCCAGTCAGTAACTTTGGATGAAAGTACTATCTTTTTGGAAAAGGACATCACCTTTGGTATGATTTGAGAACAAATTCTTAATTTTAAATGCCTATACATGAAATAGCAAATTGATTTATTGAAAACCTTAAATGATTAATAAAAGCAACAGGAATTATAATTACCATATTGCAGGAATACCCTCAGACTTAGCAGGCCACTCATCAGAAGAGGAAATAAGTCTAACATCAAACAATTATGAAGTTCAACCATCTATACCTCCTTGTCCAGGTAAGAGAATATACTATCATAATTGAACAAATGTGCTGCAATATATTTTGACACAAAGTTATAGAACTATGAATCATAATATACATTATTGATTATATTGATACTTTTCTGTTATTTATAAAATCAGTTATTTGTGAATGTACATATGTTATTGCATGGATAATATTTTTGGAATTTATTGCATAGTGAATATTACTTTTGCTATTACTATTATTTTTGATGATTTGATTGATCTTTATATATAAGGCTATTTTCTCCAGTGGGTGTAAGGTAGACATGGCAAATATTATTCCCTTTCGTATATATAGCTTTAAAATTTTGATGTCTAAGTTCATACTTTTCTTTACCCTTTTCCCCTTAATCTTTTCATACACAAAAAGACAGATAAGGAAATATTGTCCTGTACAGCTTAAAAAAGTAATATATAATATAATATAATATAATATATAATAATATAATATAGTACAATGTATCTCTCTCTCTCTCTCTCTCTATCTATATAAATATATATATATATATATATATATATATATATATATATATATATATATATATATATATATATATTATAAATAATATTTGTACTTGTCATTGATTTATTCTCTTCATGTATTTTTATCCATAATGTATCCTTCATTCCTGATGGTTATATAACCTTTGATTAATAGAGACCATTTTCCATTCTGTTACTGTATTCAGACCCTGATGGAAATCATGACCTCCAAACAAATTCGAGAAAGAGGAAATGTAAAACTTCATCAGAATTACTTCACAGGTATAGGACAAGAGTGAAAAGACTTCTCAAGAAAGTAGATGTGTTAAAGCAAGGTGCACTTTTCAACAAAAACAATGTTTTACCATCAGAGATTATCAATATGGCATCAAAGTACTTGAACAGCTATGCTCTTAGTTTTTTTTTTTTCAAAGCTCAATTACAATATTCACACATTACAAATAAAGCAAGGCAGTACTCTTATGAACAGAGGGCTTATGCACTAAGTCTTTATTTCAAAAGGGCAAGGGCATATAACTTTCTTTCCAAAATCTTTGTGCTGCCAACCCCCAGGATGCTTAAATACTGGCTTGCTAGAACGAATTTTACACCTGGTTGGAATTCACATATATTTGAAATAATAAATAAAAAAGCTGAAAAGTGGGACGCCAAAGATAGTCTGTGGTGTAGTCTTTGATGCAGTTTCTTTAAAGTCAGGGCTTTATTACAATTTCACAAAAGACCAGGTAGATGGCATTGAAGATCTAGGCCAGTATGGAAGGTCCGAAAAAACTGCTTAGTATGCAATGGTTTTCATGGCAAAGGGGTTAAGTAAAAAATGGAAACAGACATTGGGATACTTTTTTTTACCATAGCAGCATTTCATCCAGTACTTTAAAAGCAATGGTGTTAGACTGTGAAAAAGCTGAAAAACATATGCTTGATCCCTAAATTCATTGTTTGTGACCAAGGTTCTTGTAACAGGAGTATGTTAAACAGCTTAAATGTGGATGAAGACTCTCCTTACATTAATAGTAATGGTGATAAAGTTTATGTTTTCTATGATACACCACACCTTCTTAAAAGTACCAGAAATAATTTAAGAAAATATAACATAGAAATAAATGGTAATAACATAAAATGGCAGCATATAAGGGACTTCTATGAAAAAGATCATTCCATGGAATCGTTTAGCTCCTAAATTAAGTGACAAACATATATACCCAAACAATTTTGAAAAAATGCGGGTATCTCTTGCAGCACAGGTATTCAGCAGGAGTGTTGCAGCAGGGATTTATACACATGCTAAGTTAGAAGCATTGCCACTGGATGCTATTCATACAGCAAACTTTATATTTGATATGGACAGACTTTTTGACCTTTTTAACAACAATAAAGTCAATCATTATAAAACCTCAAAAGGGCCATAAGCCTGAAAAATTATCAACATAATACTTTGAATTATTGAAAATCTTGGATAAAGTCTTGGTCTTTTGTTGGAGATTAACGGGCATTGCCTAGTTCATATGGGTGGTGTTTAAATATTTTAAGCTTGATATTACTTTGGGAAGATGTGAAAAATAATTATGGGTATCAGTTCCTTTTGACCAATAGAATGAATCAAGATTGTATTGAAAATTTATTTAGTACAATCAGATATGCTGGTGGCCATAGTGATGCTCCAACAGCACCCCAATTTGTAAGCTCTTTGAAAAGGGGTTCTGACAACAAATTTAAGATAAATCCATGTTTAGCAATTGTATTGATGATGCCACCCAGTCTCTGAGTGTTTCAAAGTTGGACAAAATTAAAAAGAGACAGATATAACAAATAATGAAATGATGTGGTGACATCAGAAGAGGAAAATGTCATTACACATTTAATTGATTTGCAAAGTGAGGATGGAATAACATGAAAATGAAATATCTGTTTCCAGATCAAGGAGAGATTTCAATAAATATATTCATAGAAAGTCTGATCCAAGGTTGAATGAAGAGCCATCACAGAAAAAAGACAATGTTGTATCATACATAGCAGGTTATGTATGTAGGACTGCAATGAAGAGTCATAAATGTGATGACTGTAGGAGAGAGATGGAGGAAATAGACTCATATAGTGTAAAATACTATGACATACATGTGAGAGATAAAGAGGGTAAGAAATATCTGTTTTATCCAAGGAAACCAGTTATTGATATGATACAAGAATAGGATTTTTTTTCAATGACAATATTAAACCAAATATATACAAAAGTAATATTTTGCAGTCATTTAGAAATGGTTTGTCAGAAGTGAGAGTCAATATAGTTTTGTGTAAAGAAGTACAAAAAGATATTATATATATTTACACCAAAATGAGATTGTTGTACTGTTTAAAATTTATCAATAAAGATTTAAGAGGTAAATAGAGAAAATGTGTATATTTGCAAGGAG
>NW_020869733.1:31439-41439 GCF_003789085.1 Penaeus vannamei | reverse complement strand
AGGAAAAAGCTGACGTATTAGTTTTATATTTTGATATATGTAGGAAATTTTATAATAAACATTTGAAGATAAAATAAATATAATTAAAATACCTTAATACTATATATAATAAAAGCACAGACTCATAATATTCTGGCATTACATAATATAATACATGTATAGTTATATTATTATATATATATATATGTATATATATATTTTTTAACAGAAGCAGCATTTTAAATAAATTTTATATATTTTTAATATATTATCATATTTATATATATTGATATATATATATGTGTGGTTGTGTGTGTCGTGTGATTTGTCTGTTTCCTCGTGGTTGTCGATGGTGTGTGTGTGGTGTTTGTATAATATATATATCATTTTCATCCTAATCAAAATTAATTATATTATATACTACGAGAAGTAAATATTATATTATATATATGTCTTATGGTAATCCTGTTGGTAATAAATTGTGAAAAGTTACATTATACACAACCCAACACGCACATACATTTACAATATATTCTGATTATTTAGCTGACCTTCAGCGTATATGATGTATGTAGAATAATCATTAAGGCATACGCAGTCTAGATGACAATATAAGATCTTAAGGTAATGTCATCTGATGTGATAAGCGGTACGCCGATAGACCTAGACTAAGTCTCAATTTAAGAAGGATACTTTGAGAATCTGGGGGAGAAAAATAGTTAATAGCTTGTTCGAGGAAGGTATAACTATATAATATAATTAGTATATATAGTATAATTTAGTATATTCATCCCCCATACATGTTGTTAGCGGTAATAAATATGTATATATTATTCATTGTGTATATACATGATTAATGTTCAAGTCCGAATATATATTATATTAGCGAATATAAATTTTTAGATAATTATTTCAGTTAACAATATAAACTAGGTATTAGAAATAATAGTAATGAGGAGAAGAGAAAGAAAGGGTAGAATGAAGAGAGTGAGTAAAGAGATATGATAGATAGATTAAGATAGATAGATAGATTAAAGATAGATAGTAATAGATTAAGACTAATGCATAATAAGATAGAGATGAAAAGAAGAGTATTAAGAGATGAAGAGAGAAGAGAGAGGTGTAGGGGTTATAGGTGAGTAGACACTTAAATTTTTATTGAACTCTCTTTTAATTACCTCAAGCACAAAGAGCCTTGTCTTTGTGTTTGTATTAATATTTCTTGTATATTTAAAATTAAACTCTTGATCATCAATCTTATCTATCATTCTATCTGTATTACTATCTATGA
Source organism: Penaeus vannamei (assembly GCF_003789085.1). Taxonomy (NCBI): domain Eukaryota; kingdom Metazoa; phylum Arthropoda; class Malacostraca; order Decapoda; family Penaeidae; genus Penaeus; species Penaeus vannamei. The sequence continues at coordinate 40,169 of NW_020869733.1, read as the reverse complement.
TTAGACTAGAATAAATAAAAAAATACAATATTACATAAATATAATACCATATCTAAAATAATTTGATAATAATATTTAAATTAAATAATAAGTTACTAACAAATGAGGTTATAATTATTATAATAATTTATGAATTAATGGATTAAGAAGATATCAAATAATAACTAATATGGAAATAATATTTTTAATTCTAACAATTTTGAATAATTCATAGATACCCAGTATTTGAATATAATAATGATTAATTATATTAAATAGTTAAATTAAAACAACAACAATAATTAAATTAAAATGGATGATTTGAATTAATCTAATTATTAGATTTGATAATAAATTTATATGAATAATTTAGATATATAAGGATTGTAAGGTGTTGTGTGGATGATTTTTTATTGAAGTTAGTATATAAGTTATGATAGTGTGGTATTGATTATATAAAAAATTAAATTATCAAATAATATATTTAATTATACTATTCCATAATATCTTATATTTAATATAATATTATAAATATTTATAAATAATAATAATAGTAAAAATTATAAGCACAACAAACAATAAATTAAATAAATAATTCTAATATAATGACAACACATCACCCACATACTACATAATATTTAATATATAATAATATATATAAGTATATAATATATCAATATACTAAAATAGTATTATTATATAGCTCACATACACACAACATAATAATATATAATAACATATATATAACACTACATAATATATTAATACCTATATACTATTATATCTATATATATTCATATAATTAATATATATCACATACATGTGGTGTAGTAGTATAATATGGTTATATTATATAGCGTGTGCTATTATATATAATACATATATATAGTATTATATAGTTAATATTATATATATATACACTATAATATGTTATATATGTATATATATGTATATATATATATATTAATATAATATAATTTATAGGGTATATAATCTATCATTTTATCTTGTTATTACAATGTTACCCCACAAACATCGACAAATAATAAGATTCAAATATTAATGTTATCATTATTAGTCATTATTCATTATATGCATCACATACACACAATCGGTTATCAATAACCCATCCCAAATCATTATTGCTAATAAAATTTACAATATAAACAATCATGGGTATACATGTAATAGGGTAATAAAATACTATGGGGATGATGATACAATTATAATAAATAATGGGATAGGATATTATGGTAGGGGATATTTATTATCATCATCAGTTAGTAGGTCACTGGGTACCCATAATATATATATAGGTACTCAAAATACATCTAAACTATATATATATTATCATTACATATTGTTTTTTTTACGTCTTTAATAGTATGAAAGTTGTTGAATAATTATATATTTTATAACCTCTAGAGTCAGCAATATCACATGTTTTCAGGTTATATGTACAACGTCTTTAGAGAGTAATGTACTTATATTACATTTTATCCTAATATAGAATTAACAACTTCAAGTAAAAATATAGTTTTTAGCCTGCAGTTTTTTAAATCTCGTTTTTTAGTATTATGTCAGTAGACCTCAATACCCAATGCTTTCGTATAAGTTTATATTCCTTACAGTTTTACTTTTTCTTTATTAATTTTATCTTGTGAGTAGCTTGTAAGAAGAATAAAGGGCATATCAGTATTATTAGAAAACTTATTTACATTATACTAAGAACATTTCAAAACCCTAGTCTACTGACTAGTTATCGTGGTCTGCCTTATAATTATTGACCTACTTTATTATAAAACACTGAAGTTACTTTAACAGGTTCAAAAAACCGTAACTGAGGAAGGGATAATTATATTAGTAACACACACTGCCTATTCCTTAACAAGTCAACTATACCAAACTTCTCTGCATCTAAACTATTATCGCCAGGAACATTAGCCTGTCCCTCCCCATGTTCTTAAAAACGAAAACGTAGGCACTTACAATTCACGCAGCACTTCCTGATATCAGGCTTTTTGTTGGCATCTATTGACTGGACCGCAGAATCATTTCCGAGGAGTGTAAACATTTCTATACCGGACTCTCAGAATCACGGCCTTCAGAGGTTCTCTGGGTCACAAAGTACGCCGTCATTAGCTGCGCACTTCTCGTCAGGTTAGTGTTTTTTCAACGTCATCGTAAACCGGGGGGCGGAATTGAGAACAGGCTTAATCGTCAGTCAACATTCCTCCTCCAATAAGTTGCCTGCCATTATGGAGAAACACATTATCTTTCAGCCGGTCGCTCTGGGAAGTATGGCGTTCTAGAGGCCTCATTTCAATCAGGCGTCGTCAGGCGGAGCGACGTGTGTTCTTTGGTTGTATGTAATCGCTTGTCTTTTGATCCATCGTCAGGTATGCCCGATCTTTAGCTGTATTGGTATTCTGTTTGGTATTTGGTGAACTGATATAGGTTCTCAGAGGGAACAATCTCTACATTTTTGCCTAAGGGCCCTTTATATTTACCAGGGGCCGAGAGTGATGTAGCGGGAGTTTTGTTTGGTCCGGACATGATACGTTCAGATGATAGATAATTAGATCTAAATCATATAGCCCATATGTTTGTTAAAAATGATGAATAACGTAACTAACCTTGGTTAATTACGGCACTTCTGTATTTATTAATTTTTAATTCCAAATAAGCTATTATGGGCCACGATGAGAGGGAAATCCGGCATGTAACCAAACGGTAAGTTTTCAATTCTTGGTCTACTTTATTACCTTTTCTTTATCAGGTCTTTTCCAACTAACTGGGCACAACATTCCTTCCTGAGGTCGGTCCAGGTTTGTACCAGGCTTTCATTTCCAAAATACTTCTTTTGTATGATTAAAAATGGTACAGCTTTCTAAATCAACTTAAAAAAATTAGGGTAATTAAGGGTAATAATTATCAAAACAAATTATGTTTCAAACGAACACATAGTAATATCTTAGTAATACTTGGCTCCGCAATAAGACGGCCTAAACAATGAATAAATACGCGCAAGTGACATAAAAAACAAAACTCGGGCAATCGATAGGTGCTAAAATTTTTCAACACTGATATTCTGACTCGATCTCTATCACTCAGGTTAACTTTCGGAAACGTCTAAATCTAAAATCACGTAAGATAGATTTATATTTTGTCAAACCTGATCAAAATTTTCCAGTACATTAAATTTAATTCTCGGGACAGACATCATTTCCTTGGATAGAATGATGAGAACAGAACTTTTTACACTCCCCCGTCTCAAACCCTTCAAGTTGGGGACCAAGATGTAGGACACGGGAGGTTGACTCGTTTTTAACAATTTAACATCAATCCACCTCAACAACGGCATACCCATACTATGTCATATATACTTTACTATTTATATATTATTCATTCACTACAATATTTTATATAGGACATGGTGGTAATAAATAGGCAGTACATAATATCCTAATTGGAAAGTAAACTATATATATAGCATATAACCTAATACTAGAAATATAGAGATGGTTACACTTCCACGCACACATCTTCTTCTCTTTATTACCATATTTGGTATAGTTGGAAAGGTCCATAAAACTTAAGGGACAAACAACCTGCTGGCTCCCTCAACTAAAATAGGCTACTGCATGAACGAAAGAGGCTAAATAGCGGTTGCATCTCATTCTCGTAACGCCAGTGGTCCACGATCCTTCGATCTCGTGTGGTCAATACTCTCTATGTCATCAGAATCACATACGGATCGACGTAAGGGTGAATGGAGAATGAAGGACTTTCAGACTCACTCTTGCCGGTTATTAATCATGGGGGTTGCTATTCTATTTCTCTTCAGATTCCACATTATAGGCCTCCACCTCTGTAAATTTTCTTTTTTTTTATCGTGTAGACTTCTTGGTATGGGTCTCGCTCCTATTTTTTTCTAATTATCATTAAGGTTTTTAAGGTCGTATTAGTATCATGTACTGATATGTCGGCACATTGTCTATGTTGAGGGCTAACGGGGTTTTTTCTATGTTTGTATCTTAGTTTACGCTCAGTCTCATCCACTCGTTATACCCATTATTAGGTCCTTTTATCATTTATACATAACACATACACATACCCTTACTCTCCCGTTAACCACTTATTTTCCTCTATTCTTCTAGTTCCCTCCTTCAATGGAAACCTTGGAAGTCCTAAAGCTCCTTATTTTCAAATCTCCACTCATATTCCACAGCGATCGTACCAGCCCCAAGGACCACACACTACTTCTCTCCGCCATTTTAAATTCTCTTTCGCCTTAATCGAAATTAAAACATCGGAAATAAATAACTAATATGCAGATCAAACAGTCAAAAGATGAACATTTCGGGAGAAAAATGTGGCTCTCCCACTGAACGCCGTTTAATGAAACACCTTCCGACATGGTTCAAGAATACGAAATGCGTCATAAATGGTGGAGCTGTATATGAACCATATACTGGTATTATTGAGGTACAGTCATACACAGACACAACTCTGCGCGCGTTCATGCGCGTGATACACACACACAAGAAAATCGTATAAAGAGCTGCCTACCGGAAGGGGAAAGCAGTTAGTGTCTTGGGCACAACATCGACACCCGATAGCTGCCGCCGTCTATCAAACCTACCAAAAAACGGTAAGAACGAGAGCTACATGGTTCCAGCGCGAGAATATTCATCATGGATATGATACACTGTTATTTGACTTCTTCCATATAATGTTTTGATTAGTACGTTAAATTGTTATCTCACCATGATTAAAATGGTTAATTTGGTGATATAGATTGGAATAGAATCAGTATATTGATTGTTTACAAATACGTGTATTATGCCACTAAATATATACGTTCACTGGCCATAAATAACACTCAGATTGGAGTTTGTATATTCATGTCATACGTTTTAAATAAATTAGACATTGTACACACACAATGTTTTCACACACATCACACACGCGATAGTTATTTAAATCGTTATACTAAATATATATATTATAATATATACTAACAATATCTTATATATATATCTAGTTACAATATGGTTGTATATAATATAACTGTCACACACACACAAAACAAGAGCTATAAACTGACACTATCAAACACACACATCACCTTTTAAATTGCAGATTATGACCACCCACATGACGAAGATGCCGCGCCTGTTGTGGAGAAGTTGGCTCCGGCATGGTGCGAGCCGGCTATCCCGGGTAACGAAGGCGCATGCGAGCATGTTCTTTCCCCTCCACATCGAGACTAGGCCCGTACCCCGTTCATCAGGTTAGGTTATTGGATGATTTGAAGATGATCTTAATCTTGATTAGATTTGAACTGGGGTTGGTGTAAATAAGTCTTCTTCGCTACAGGCTAATGGTTTGGCTGCTCTCCCCCCCAGGGTGTGGTAGGTTGGACAATGGGGCCAAAAGGACTCGTACGTGGGCGACGAGGTACCCACGACGCAAGCGAGGTACTCCTTCACCTGAAAACCTCTCACCACACCAGCTACGAACACCGGTGTCACAAACACAACACACAAAACTGGGACGAATGGAATACAGATCTGCAACCAACACTTCTACAGACGACTCCGATGTTCGTCCCAGAGGAACTACCCTGTGCTGATAGACCGAGGCTCCACCTCAAACCCCAGGCCAACCGTGAGAAGAATGACACAGCATCATTTATAAGATCTTACGGATGACCTCAAACAGCCTGGCATGATACGTCAGACCATGCCAGCGGCTGGTGCTTTCTTGACGCCTGGCCAGTCGTACCACGGGGTATGTGCTTGCACTCTGGGCGACGGCGTGTCCCAGCTACATGCACCATACCTACAGAGGATATGCACTCCTTCACGAACCACAATAACAAAAGCAAGCCTCGACATCGCCTGAACTACCTTACAATGTACTACCTGATGAAGATCACCTTGACCGAGACGCGGGCCATTACACTTACCACGTGACCACCTGCTGAAAGAGAGAATATCGTTCGTAGACATGCATAAAGGATGAAGCGTGCTATGTGCAGCTTGGACTTCGAAAGGAAATATGGCCATTCCACACAGAGTCTTCTTCTTCTTGAGTAGAAATCTACGAAGCTCCCCTGAGGCCGGTGTGATCTACATCGGTCAACGAGAGGGTTCACGCTGCTCCCGAGCATGTTGCAGCCTTTCCTTCCTGGGCATGAAATGGCTGGCATCCACGAGACGACTACAAATACAACATCATGATAATGTGTCGAAGTGGACATCGTATATAAGTGAGAACCTGTCCCAACACCGCTGCTCTCTCGGTTGAGGCACCAGATTACTATGTACTACGTAACTAAGGCGAATCGCCGAGCAGTGAGTAATTGACAGAGGCAATCACTGCCTACTTCTTAGCTCCCTATTGCTATACTACATGAGTAATCAGATCAATTCTACCCTCACCGATAGAAGCAAGTACTATACCGTGTGGTGAATTCGGTACGGCTTTCCATCCTTGGCCTACCATATATAGGCTCTCTACCACCATGTTCCAGCAGATTTGGCTTACAAGCTACAAGCAATAGAGAAAGTATATAGATGAATGAGTTGGCCGCTTATTTCAAACCGTTATCACAGGAATAGTTCGCTTATCCTCAATTGTTAATATATAATTTCAAATCATTTATTATATAATAAAATACTACGGAGTGATGTTTTATAAGAGTATGTCCTATAAAAATAAATATTATTTTATACTGCATTGTTAATTTGTGGTGCTGATACATTACAATTAAAAAAAAGACTGAAGACCATTTTTCTCGGCACTCATCAAGGGCGCCATAAGTTCCTCAAGCGCATTGAAGCACTCCTCTACAGAGAAGAGAATTTTAAGACAATTATCTTAAAAATTTTTACTAAACTACAATAGACCTGTATATCTAGTAAAAATCTTGATTAACTGACATAGAAGAAATTTATACTCAAATTACATAATCTGCTATTTCTAATTATGTATATTACTCAACACAGTACAATTTATTTAGCTATTTGTATAAATCCATAGGTAATATAAATATATATGGTTATAGAAAAATATACATTCCACATATACATGTGTATAATGTGGTGTCGTGTTGTGGTGTGTGTGTGTGTGTGTGTGTGTGTAGTTATGTGTGTGTGTTGTTGAGTATGTGCGTGTGCGTGGTGTTGTAATAGTATATGTTGTGGTGGTGTGTAAATGTGTGTATTAGGTATGTTAAGTGTGTATGATGTATATATTAGTGTGTGTGTGTAGTTAGTGTTACGTTGTGTGTATGGTTGTGTGTTGTGTTGTGTGTGTAGTGATATAGGTGGGTGTGTGTTAGTGTGGTGTGTGCGTTGATAGTTGTGTATAATATGTGGTTGTGTGTTACTACAACACACATAGGACGCATGCGATGTGTTTGTCCGTGTTTCGCGTGTGATCAGTTAGCCGTGACGAGTGCGCACACGTTCAAATTACGATCACGATCACATGAAAGTGCTGTTCGAATGTACAGGTCTTTTGATCAATCCCACTGACACAGGTAAGCTCGCTCTGCAACAGAGATTAGTTTAAGCCAGATGACATTACGACTATTACCGACGCGCTAATTATCTTTACTTGCAAGCAACACTTTAACACCACATTGTCAGTTCTCTAACACACACATACACGCACACATATGTGCATGTGTGCATATATGAACATACAAGAAAGCTATATGACAAATGATCACATGATGAATCCATAAAAGAGATAAATACTACTGTCAGCAATGATAAAGTTATGAAAGAGTATCATAAAGACAGGAAGAGGTTGCGAAAGACACACAAGCAAAATCATTATCAAAGAAGTCTTATTAGACTAGAAGGAAGGAGAAAAAAAAGAGATAAAAAGGGAAAAAAGGAAAGAAGAAAAGATAAACGAGAAAGAGGAATACGAAGAAGGAAACACAAGAGAGGAAAAGAAGTTGATAAAGAGGAAGACAAATAAGAAGAAGCGAACAATGAGCAGCCTCTCCAAACTGCCAGGTCAACGAAGCCAACCGTTGACTCTTGACACATCATCACCTTTATTGAGGTGGTCAAACTCTATATTATTAAATGTACAGCGAACCTTGTCATGACCCATGACCTCCGATTGTACGCATGAGGTCAGTGCTTCTTTATTCCCCTTTTCGCTCTTCAATTTACTTATCATGCACTTTCTCCCCCTCCTCCCTCTCTCTCTCTCTCTCTCTGCCTATCTATCTATCTATCCATTTATTTCTCCCTCTCTGTCGATCTCTCTTTCCCTCATTCTTAGACGGACGTAGACACAGATACACGAAGTCAGACACACTAATACATAAGCATGACTCATATCTTATCCTATCTAAATCCCATAGGTTTCTTTAAGAGCATTTAGTCTTCCTAATTCGTTTAACTGCGACTGATTTTCCTACTTTCATCTACGCCTTCCGTGCATTAAGTGAACCGTATTCGCCCCGCTTCATTGCCTGCTCCATGTCCACTTTGAGTCAAGCATTAACATCGCCTTTGTATGATGAACTTACCCTATATATATGGGTGATCGTAGTGCAGTTTGATAATGAGAATAGAAAAGCAATATCAAAGGCAGTGCTAATTAAGAATGAAGAATGCCACTACACGACCTACCTTACAGTATTATCCGTGTTAAGATATACATAGTTAACTATACGCATATGAAATCTTATTTCAATATCCTTATTAGACTTTAACC
>NW_020869733.1:20000-27500 GCF_003789085.1 Penaeus vannamei | reverse complement strand
ACGCTTCCAGGTCAAACAACTGCTTGCCAAGGACATGGACTCCCCCCACCCTGACTATAAAGAACCCGTGGACAAACACCCTGACTAAATTCTCAGTCCTGAACTTGTCAAGGAGAAAAGATCAATACTCTATGCCTAGCCTAAAGGCACAAGTACAAAGGGTCATTGCTCCCCCGGGTAGTAGAACCTACTATACGAACGGATCCGTGGATCCCATAAACCACACTGCAGGCGCTAGCTTCGCAGCAAAGGATTCCACAACATCTATTAGGGTCACTGACAATACCTCGACGCTCCAAGCTGAAACAGTTGTAATCATGGGAGCTCTGACCCTAGCGTCCCTAAGGGATGGACACGTGGTCATACATACAAACTCTAGATCAGCCATTGGCAGTCCTACAGCATAGCATGCCCCAAGACAACATCTACCTCCTGACCACGGTCCTCACCATAGCCCAGAGGATCCTTAACCAGGGTAGAAGAATAATCATTAACTGGGTCCCGAGCCACATACTCATCCAAGCGAATGAGCTTGCTGACAGGCTAGCCGAAAAGGGCAGGGACATGCCCCCAAATCCCAGGATCGTCAACCCAAGCCAAAGACAACAGCCAAAATTTCAAAGCTACAGCGCTTGCAGTTCTCCGACAAACGTGCAGAGAAAATACCACAAACTTGCTCTCAGCCAAATGGTGCTCAGATGCCACAGGCCCTTCCTCCAATTATAAAAAGAGGTATCGGTCATACTGCACATATTAAGACTAGGTTATCCATGCACCTCAAATTCTTGATAACGCGGTTGTCAGGCAATGTATGCACTGCGGCGAGCCGAACGCCACCCTGTTATATTACTTACAGAATTGCGAATTCCTGAGACAGGGACCCCAAACCACAGCCGCCGGGCTGTTAAAAAGGGAATGTCACATGCTTACACCGTGACAGCTGGATCACTTGCTTGCAATCCAGCCTCCGTACTAAGCATGCAGTTCAAAGAAAACACATAAGTCAACTAGAAATAGCTGACACAGGCCGGGCCACTCTAGAGAAAAGGCCCGGGCGAAGATAGTCTCCGCAAATCTAAATGAACTGAACTGATCAGCAGCAGTTCCAGGCCTACACAGGCCTACGCCGTCGGGGAGCCGCACCGGCTTCCCCGTCGATCTTCACACATCTCCAGCACCCAGCCATACCTGTGCGAACTCACCCACACGTCACTCATCAAAGAGATAATCGAATTGAGGATAACCAACCATCTTCTATAATTTCCTTAACTTTCCTTTTTTTGAAAGTGTACTCAGTTCAGTTTGTGGAGAGGCCTTCAGCGAGGTAGTCAAGAGCTAAGGCTTGAGTAGTAAGGTGAAGTCCTCTCCACATTGGTGACCCCGGAGTGAATCGAACACCCAGCCTTCTGATGTGGGAGAAGTCAGACGACGTCCACGTGAATGTGGCCAAAACGTCGCGTGGGCTGGGGCAGGTCGTGGATGGGTAGCTTGGCGTGGCGATGGATTTTGCTGCGCTGGCACTGCTCGCAGCTCCTTACCCAATCTCGGAGATCTCTTTGCATGGAGTGCTACACGAACTTCTCCGAAACCAGCTTGGTGGTGCTCCGGATGGATGGATGAGCTAGTCCATGAATGAGATCGAAGATTTCTCTCCGAAATGTGGTAGGTATGAGGGGGCGGGGGCGGCCGGTGCTGACGTCGCAGAGGACAGGCGTATCTCCAATGGTGACTCTCTCCCAGCGAAGATTGGTGATGGCCGTGATGTAGGCCATGGTCTCGGGATCTCGCTCTTGTTCTGATCTAGAGCCTTGTAGTCGACCCCAAGCTGGATGGAGGAGATCTCGATGCGTGAGAGAATCGGCGACAGGATTCTAGAAGCCTGAGAGCAAGGTCTATATATAAGTAATATACTTATATAGACCTTGCCTGAGAGGTGTCTCACTGTGCAGCCCGTCTCGGCGATGGCTATGAGCTGTCGTTGCTGCCGTTCTGACCATACATTATTCTTTACACGGCCTGATGGCGTATCCATCTGGGAATCTTAATGCTGACATCACGGGAAATTGCCAATATATTAAAAAAAAAAAAATTGTCTACTTTGTGAAAGTTTTCAGTATTAGTTATCGTTTCTTAAGTAGTAACGTTCTTTTGGACGGTACACCGCATTATTTACAAATAAATGTTTTTAGGACATTCACAAGGTTTTATTTATCTATGTGAAGTTCGAATGGGTGAAATACCAAAAACTGTCCCTGTATGGTTTGTTTGGCAATTTTTCTATTATGCATTTATTTCAATTTTGTTTCTGTATTTAAGAGATATTGCATATGGGTCGCATTTTGTATGTGCATTGCAAAGCTCATTATGGCAGTCGAATATTCTGTTTAGAAAGTTGTATTGAATGATCGTGACGCGCTTTTATTATAGATTGTTTTAGTTGACGTACATGGTGTTTTGACATTCCTGTGGGGTGGAATCCGTTCTGTTTTTTCTGCTTTTGCATCTAGCATGGGTTCATTATTCCCATCTTGGTCGCGACTTTGCAATTCAAATGCCTGCATGATCTAGGTTTGTATTCATTTATTAGACGTTGCCTTTAGCGATTTCTGGTCTTGTCAGGCTCTCGCACTGAGGGGGATCTGTTGGTGGCCTGAGAGGTCTGGTAGTGGTTGAGGTTTAACTCGGCTTTAGTATCCCCCAAAATCTACTTTCTTTGGACGTGGTTGGGAGGGTTGTGTGTCAGGTATGCTGTTAAAGAGAACGGAATGTTTAATGGGGGGTCTATAATATTTTGAAAATAAGTTTAGAGCAAAGTGATCTTGATATCTCTGGATGTTATGCATTTTTTTCAGCTTATTTTTGGTAAATGCTCTGGTGAACTGGGGCGTTTTGTGATGACTTCAATGCTGTGCAGCTGTTTGTTTTTTTTCTTCCTTGCCTTTATTTTTCTATCATTGCTTCTTATTTTTTTTCTTTGTTAAGTTTGGAACATTTTTTTGTTAGTGTGGCCATCGCATGTTGTGTGTTCTCTGCCTCTGAATCACGCTCACGACTGGCTGGACGTACGCTCCCGTTGACCCCCCCCCCGATTTCATAACCGTAATCGAGGTAAGTACTTTTTCTCCGTATTTTGTGGTGGTGGTGGTACATGCACGGAAAAACAGTTACTAAACATTTTCTTGAGGCATGAGTGATACATGCTGTGCAATAGGATTAATTTATAACATTTCAACTAGTAATTATGATAATCCAGTACTGTAGACCAGCCAGTCAGCTTCTTTCTGAAATATAAAGATAAACCTGCAAAGCTTGTAAATTCTGTTTATGATAAGATAATTCATACATAAACACATAGCCCTTTATAATGTGCATAAGCAGATAATTGAGCGGAGAAATGGGTAATGGAAATCAAATTAATGTAAATGGTAAATAAATGGATTATCTAATGTAATAACAATCAATGATCAATATTTTATGATAATTAATCGAAAACGGAGTTGAGAACCAGTAACCAGAGCTATCCTCCAGTTTTAACGTAGACTATTATATTATTCCCGCGTCTGGCGCACACGACCAGACGACGATGCTACCATAGTAATAGTTATAATGATAATATTATCACATCAATATTTTATCTTTGTTATTATTATTATTATTATTATTATTATCACTGTCATTATCATTGTTGTTGTAAACATTATCATTGTTATTTTTATTATGATGAATATTATTACGGTTACCATTATTATTACTGTAATTAGCATTACTTTTATTGTTATTGTTATTACTATTATCATTATAATTATCATAATTATTATTATCGCTGCTATTATTTTCAACGTTATTATCATTATAATATTTTTTATCATTGCTAGTAATAGTAGTAGTAGTAGTAGTATTGGTAGTATCAATAGTAGTAATGGTGGTGGTATCATAATAATATAATAACAATAATAATAATAATAATAATAATAGTAATAATAATAATAGTAATAGTAGTAGTAATAATAATATAATGATGATAATGATAATGATAATAATAGTAATACTAATGTCAATAACAGTAATAATAATTATATCAATAATAATAATTATGATAATGATAATAATAACGATAATGTTAATAATAGTAATAATGATACTACTACTACTACTACTACTACTACTACTACTACAACTACTAATAGTAATAATATTAATAATAATGGTAATAATGATATTAACAGTAATAGTAATGATAACATTAATGTTGATCATTACGATAATAATAGTAATTATGATAATACGAATGATAATAAAAATAACAATAATCACGATAATAACAACAACAATAATAAAAGTAGTAATTATGATATCATTGTCATTTTTTATTATTTTCATTGTCATCATTCTTATCATTATCATTATTGTGATTATCATTATTAATATTATTATTATTGTTATTATTAATATTGTCATTATCAAATGAATATGAGTAGTGTTTATTACTATTACAGATTTTATACTTACTATTATTGTTATTATTATTGCTGTTATTTATTATCATAACTATCATCATCAAACATCATCATCACTATCATCAAACATCATCATCGTCATCGTCATCATCATCCTCGTCATCATCATCATCATCGTCGTCATCATCATCATTGTCATCGTTATCATCATTGTTATCATCATTATTATTTGCATTATCATTATCATCATTATTACCCTCTGTTCCTCAATATTGTCTAGTATCATTACACATTATGAGATTATGATTATACCTTTTCTTTCCAGCAATTTTAGTAATTTTAGCTTTAGACGAAACTAGGTCACCAAGGGTTCAGATCAGCAACTGTTTAGGTAATCCATGCAAAGTCACGTGGGTCAGATCGGTAAGCATTATCAAATTGTTATCATTATCCTTATTATCATAAAATTATCTTCACATAATATTATTACTGTTATTGCTGCTGTTATCATCATATTTATCATCATTATCAATATCGTATTTTCTTTATTCTTATAAGTATTATTACCATTTTTATTTATACTATAATATTTCTGATCATAATGATGATAATTGATATTGAATTTGTTATTACCACTATTACTGTTATTATTATCAACCTTGCAATTGTTAGCATTTTACCTCAAAGATCCCTCCTTGCAACTATTTTAGATCATTAGCTTTAGTCTTGGTGATGCAAGGTCACCTGAGGTGAGATGACAACCGATCAGGAAATCCTTTTCCCTTCCCCCAGGGTGTCAAATTGACACGATAGTAATTCCTTTGCTTCTGCAGATAAACCAAAGACTGTCAGCATTGTCGATCTTAGTCGAAAGGGTGATGAGTGCCATACAAACCATGTTCAGTCGCAATGCAATTTGAGCAATGTGCAGAAAGAAAACTCAGTGCCTCTGTCAACACAACAGGGTGAGTACAGTTATATTAATTACTGTTATGTATTTCGGAAGCGCTGTGTATATTGTAAGTCAGAGCGACATTGGCAATAATGATTTTACTTCTACAGATCAACCAAAGGTGGATGAAGTATGCAGCCTCAGCTTCAGCCCTGCTAGCATTGTTCGAAATAATAATGCTGAATGTTATTCCGACCATGTTCTGTCGCGGTGCAATTTAAACGTCGATGAAAGAAAATCCAGTGCCTCTGCGAACACAAAAGGGCAAGTAGAATTACATTAAGTAATTATGATATAACGTGGAACAGATGTGGCTTTTAAGTCGAAACAACACAATAATAATTTCATATCCACAGATGAACCAGAGGTAATCGAGCTCGATCGAAATAAAAAATTTCGACGAAATTGAAATTGAGAAACTATAAGAAAACCTGGCCAATGTAGAAACAGAGAAGGACGCGTTCTCCTTTCAAAAAAAAGAAAAAAAAAGAAAAAAAGAAAAAAAATCGGCAAATGAACTAGTCGAGGCATGGGAAAAGAATGAACAACTTGAAAGCGAACTGACTGGAAAGGGAAAGGAGGTATATTCTTCAAACAGGCAATGAACAGCTCAAGGGGGGTCACATTAGCACTTTTTCCGTGGATCTTTCACGTTTTTTTTTTTTTTTTTTTTTTTTTTTTTTTTTTTTTTTTTTTTTTTTTGCTACCGCTGGCAAATTGGCCGAACGCGATAATTTCCAGTCAAACGATAATTTTCGTTTCCGCTGGCAAATTTACCGTGGTCTTTTTGGTTCAAATCATAAGCTATAACAGATATCCAATATAGTAATGCAAAAAAGAATCTATTTGTAATATAAAACGATTGAAAACGTCTAAATTGTAAATAATATTTAAAAATTGGCAAAATTCTCTCTTGGCCAAAATGACTACGATTTTTTGGTGCCAGCGGAAAAGCGATTCGGAAAAAGTCCGTGTGACAAGACCCTCAAACACGACCTTGAAAGTACCAGAGGTCGTCTAAACAATGTTCTTTCGCCTACCCAAATGAGTTATGTATTTGATGAGATGAAGGTAAGCCGTTGGCATGATGATGATTGTGCATGTACTGGCACAAAGAGATCAGCCCCAAGGAATTTCGATTCCTGAACTGATTCTACAGTGTCACGTTGGGTGTCGAAGTTTGAAGTGGAGCCGGGGATATTAACCAGTGCTATACATGCTGAAATACAAGGCTGAGTCAAAATGGAATAAGGTTTGTGTACTGTCCTTTGATGTGTACAGTATCTCATGAGTGGTCATATGAGAAAAGTACTGATTGTCTTTATGAATCCAAGAAATATGTGCTGTTTGTCATATGCGGAATAATTGGAGAGTCGAAACAGCCAATTTTTTCATGATTTTGTCTGTCCTATAAACAGAGACTACTTTATAGTTTGATTGTGAGTCGAATCTGGTAGATTTTCAGATTTGGCGAGTGACCTCGGGGCCTTAATCTATGACTGTGGAAGTTACTGGCTGTAAACATCAATGTTTTACCAATTTTAGTAGAAAGCTTTATCAGTCAATTAGACTCTGACAGACAAATTCATGCTTTAGCCCCTCATCGAATGAAGCTGATTAGGAAGCCCTTCCATGACTCGGGATTCATGTTGGCCGAAGGGAAGCTAGCAAACTGTAGCTTGTGTGCGAAAACTTGCTACGAGGAAATCCCGTAGCCTGAAACACCCAAATTGTCGGAGGGACAGAAATGTCAGGGGCGCAAAGAGGATGAACGTTAAAATGGCTGTTCAGCGACTTTCACCCCCAATCTCCAAAGCAATGAACTCTTTCGGTGAAAAGGGGCTCTTTAGCTCAGCCAATTGGCGTGGAACCAGGAAGCCTATTCCACTAGTAGATACCTGGTTTGACTTGCTCAATTCAAGGACACTTTGAGATCATAAACATATCACGGAATGTCTGTGAGGCCAATAAGAGTCAGAAAAATGTCAGGGGATATGACAACTACCATGACATCTTTGAAAGTTATTGGCCATAGAGGCATGTTACTATTTCAAAAGGGACTCGTCATATCTTCAAAATCATTGTCCGATT
>NW_020869733.1:5000-15000 GCF_003789085.1 Penaeus vannamei | reverse complement strand
TCATGTCCTATTTGAAGTCAGCTGAAGTATTTGTCGTTTTTTTAGTCTGTTCACTCGTCTGATGTTTACTTTATGGATTGTTTTCTGGAATGGGGCTGGTTGTGGCTGTGAATAGCCTGTCGGGTTAGAGCTTTGCAAGGTGAGGATTGGGTGTTGGATTTGGTGTTGGTCTTTTCTGTAGAAAAGGTATGAATGAGAATGAATTTCTTCACAATACAAAGGGTGTCCTTGACTGGTGTCTATTATACATATATATATATATATATATATATATATATATATATATATATATATATATATATATATATATATATATATATATATATATATATATAACTTGACCGGTTTTAATTATATCTTCATCAGAAATACACACACACACACACGATATATATATATATATATATATATATATATATATATATATATATATATATATATATATATATATATGTGTGTGTGTGTGTGTGTGTGTGTGTGTGTGTGTGTGTGTGTGTGTGTGTGTATGTCCGTACACACACACGCACGCACGCACGCACGCACGCGCACACACACACACACATACACACACACACACACACACACACACACACACACACACACACATATATATATATATATATATATATATATATATATATATATATATATATATATCCGACGTAGATATAATTGAAACCAGTTAAGTACGTCCCCTGTATTGTGAAGATATTAATTCTCATTCATACCTTTCCTACATTTGTCAACATGGTCTTTTCTTTGGTGAAATGGTTGATCTCTAACTCTACTTGTTCGTCGAGGAGAGGTTGTTGAGGGGGGGGGCAATATGAGAAACTGATAAGTGTGACCAAGTTTCCTTTCTGCGTTTTGGGTGATCTCTGGTGACTCTCCGGGAAGAGGGTGGAGTGGGAGAGCTTTGTCTGCGAATACTTTTAGGAAGTGCTGTTTGAAGCCGGTACCTGGCTGCTTGATATTTTGTAAGTGAATGTGTAAGATTGTTGTCATTATCCTTCGTGTTACATTATCATAAAACAGGATATTGCTTTTAGGGTCATTTTCTCTCCTTTCTCCTCTGTGACTTCAAACAGTAGCTTGATTCAAACATACTCAGGAGGGACGTTGTTTGGTTCGTTTTTTTTCACCTTGGGTGGGCAACGACAGACATGTATGTATGGCAACACAACAGACACACACACATATATACACATACACATACACACACACACACACACACACACACACACATATATATATATATATATATATATATATATATATATATATATATATATATATATATATATATATATATAATATGTCGACTAGTGTCAGGATATCCACCTTTAAGGTCGAAACTGTGGGCTTCAGGAGCTGGCGAGCTCATGAAGCGAGTACAGAAGTTTATAGCAAAGTGACTGTGAATATATAACAGAATACAGAGCGAAGTTTGTGCTGTACTAGTGTTATCGTCTGTTCCATAAGATCACGAATATTTTAATGACCTTTTCTCGAAATGTTTAGCGTAGAAGACTAATGCATTCGCGTGATTCAGTGCAACTTTGCGGCATTTATCTAGAGAGCTGACGATGCTTGGCAATGAAGGAAGTTAATAGGGGTCGTCTCACAGTTGAAGTTTTTGTTAATATTCGTGTTTGTATTTACAGTGAACCCTCGTTTTCGCGGGGGTTACGTTCCAAAAAGAACCCGTGATAGGCGAATCCGTGAAGTAGTAACCTTTATTTTTTTTACAATTGTTATACAATGAAATACTCTACAATACATTGAAACCAAAGAACAAAACCTTTTTACAGGCCCAAGCATTTGACAAATAAAAGTACTGTATAACCGTTTTACAAAATAACTACTGTGCTGTAAAATAATAATTTTTAATCATCAATACGAAGTGAAGGCTTCATGGGTTTTAGAGAAAATTTGCAAACTTAAAATTTGGCAAGCTGTTTTACGTACATATACATATCAAACCGTAACGTTATTGCCACACAGGTAGAGAAGAAGCGGAGAGACTGTTTAGCCAATCAGAATGCAGAACACAAAGTACAATGAGAATCCGTGAAGCAGCGAGAACGTGAAAGGTGAACCGCGTTATAGCGAGGGTTCACTGTACTGTCATTATCATAAATGCTGTAGTTGTTCATATTATTATCAACGAGTTCTTCTGTGAGTCTGAAGTGCTTATATTAGCCAGTGTGGTCATCAGGAAATAAATGTAACTTAACACACGTGTAAGTCAACAGTGCTGAAAATGGAGCCTGCCCTCGGGCAAAGATTATATACTACGAAAGATAGGAACGCGGGCGAATTTCGTGTGAGGTTGGTATCCGTCCCGTAGTCGGCTCAATAGATGGCGCCAACTGTACGCGATTCTCGTGTCGTCTGCTTGTTTACACCAACCGCGGCGCTAGATTTGACAGATGAACAACATGAGTGAAGCGCACCCTTGCTTTCTTTGTAATAGGAAGAAACGAAGAAATCCCACAATCATTTTTCATCGCTTCCTCAAAGATGAAGATAGGTAAGAGTATGAATAGTCTGGTAAGATCATAAATAGTCCAGCATTGCAAATGAAAAAAAACAAATATAAGTGAAACAGGCTGTTCAAGAAATCGTAGGCTATATAAAGTAGCTTTATGGCTGATATTATCAATGTTTACAGGTGTTACAAATGGATTAGCAGTCTTCAAGGTCATCCAGACGGCAAAACATTTGAAGAAATATAAGTCCACCACAATTTAATAAAATCTACAGGATCTGCAGCTTTCATTTTTCTTTGAAAAACTACCAAGGAAATAAAAAATACGCCGTGGATATTGTTCCGGCACCGGATTTTATAACAGTTGGCTATTCGTCCGGCATACATGCAAACTAACTATTTGCGCGCAAACACACACACTCGCGCATTAGCCTCGCATACAAACTTTGGCGCTATTTTTATGTTGTTCATTGTTCATGGCTAAGGGTCGATCATCGATTATGGAATCCTTCAAAGTTGGAACTGAATTTGCCAGTTTTTGCTGATGTGAAGGACAGCTTGACCATATTTCAAGAGAGCACTTTCGCACAGTTTTATGTCAAAGATTACGGCAATCAGGAGGGGGACCGGGGGCGTAGCCCCGTGTTAGGAGGGATTTTTGGTTCATACGGCGATCCTACTGGTAGTTCGTGCATCTAAGATGCGGTCCACTCGCTCGTTCGTTCGCGCAACACCGTGTCGAATAATCCGTTGCCAAATCTTCTCTCGGGTTTCTATATTTTTTCACTTTCTTTATCATCTGAAATGCTATCCTTGGCTCGGATTTTCAATTTCCCACATTCTTTTGCTTTTTTTAAATGCATGGTATGAACGAAAATCACCCCCCCCTTCACCCCCGATTCCCTACGGGATTCCCCAACATTGTTGGCGAGAGTCGGGGACTTCGTCTCTGACGGGTGCGGTCCCTATCGTTTATGGGCACGGTAAAATCACAGAAATGTCAAACTGTAGCAAACTTTGTATGTATGTCCACTCGGTCCTAAGAGTAATTAAAAATGTTGATGATGTGCGTGAAATGACACAGACAGAATTTGATTGACTGTGCGCAAGCGCGAGTGTATGCGACGTTGACGGACGAATAGCCAAAATGTTATAAAAATCGGTGCGGAACAATTATCCACGGCGAATAAAACTATCAAGTATGCCATCCCAGATCAAAATATATGTGGTGAGTAATATTAATTCTAAAACTTCAGAATACTACCATATATTTTAAATATCAAATAAAAGCATGTAGATTGGACAAGCATGTCTACAATATCATTCATTTAAATAAAAAATAAGAAATGAGGAGAAATGATATATGACCATGTAAGGGTTACTAAGATTACCATATTTTCTTAGCAGTTATGTATATGTCTAGGAATATGTAAAGTTTGAGACATCAACCTAACCACATGGTAGTACTTTTATCATGAGCTACAGAAGCAGAATCTAAATCCTCAGTGCAATCATTTTTAGTGGCCACTCTTTTTCAATTGTTTATAGTTCTACAAACATTGCTCTTCCCATCTATATGCATTTCTTTAAAATAGTATAAGTATGCAGTATAATGTTTTATAACTATTTTACCATTTTGCATCATGTAGTAATGTAATCAGTTTGCTAATAATTAACAGGCTACATAAACATAATCATCTAAGCTCGTTAAAAAAATTACTTTAACAAATGTTTTATTGTTATGTGACATTTTAACTGGATAATTTATTGTATTGTTAGGAGTAATGCAGGTTAGATTTCTGGTGCTTTTTAAGCTGTAATAAAATAACATTTTTTTAAGTAGGCTGTTTTTCTTGAAATATCTTTGGTACACAAATGTGAGCAGCTAGCCTTGCACAAAATTATATAATACCAATTTAAAGAGTATTTTTTGAAAATTACTATGTATGCCAATATATAAGACAAAATGTATGGCATATTGATATAGACATATTTGACAGAAAGAAGCATCAGGAAGCTGCACGATGGGAAATGATTCTTGGAGTGATTGCAAACAGCTCATGAAACATTTTACTTTAGGTATTTGTTTCTTATAGTATTTAACTTATTTTTTTTGCAGTGTTTTCTTTTTGTACTTTTTTTCTATTTGCACTTTTATATTTTTTTTATAATTTTATTTCATACCTACAAACTATGATATATAGTCATGTAGAAGCCAGGTATTAGTCATAGAATGGATTTAGGCATATTTGTTTTTGAAAAACATAAAGATGTATTATATATAGATATATGAGTTGATATAGCAAATATGTGGTGCAATTTATTATGGATACAGCTAAACCAAGCGACCAAATCCGCCTCTAGGGTACATGTGGTAACTGGTAGATGAGTGGAAAGGTACTATCTGTTTGGACAAAATTATAGGGATACTTCACTTTTTGCGATATGATTGAGAATCCTCAAATTACTTAATTTATTAGAATTATTCGCATCAAACATGTAGCAATAGGCAAGATTGATTTATTGTGAGAACAACCGTGGAGAGGAGTGAGTTATATAAATTTGCACTACGTGTGAATTTATAATATTTTAGCCATATTGCTGATACGAGATAAATGTAAAGTAGAAGATGTGTGTATAAATCTGAGCGCCTATCTAGTAATCTAAGACGAACTCGACGCGCGAACTATCTCCCTCATCTTCATTGCCTGACTGAGAGGACCTCTATGCTAAATCAGAGAGTCAGTAAACTCGTCGATCACTGCGAGTGTATGAAGTGTATCAAACCATCTTAATAGGAGGACTCACGGTTTCTTGTGATTATTTTTTATTTCCACATGAGCTCCAGATGATCTGGCTATTGATTGTTCTCCACCATCCAGGAGCTGAACGAAGTCCCTACGGGAACAGACTTGCAACCACCACCAAAGGTGCCATTAGTGTGTCGTGTCTATATCTCTGAGATATACGAAAACCCAGGATATTACTATCAGTACACCGATATGATACTCACTATTGTGCCCTGCAAATCTTTATATTGTTTGGAGCAACAATTTATACTATGAAATATTGGAACTTCGAACTGAATCTATAATAGTAGCATTACATATTGTGATAGCGTATTATTGATACTTGTTCTTGATTATTTTAGGATCACAAACTGTTCCAACGTTATTTGGTTAAAAATGCATACAATTATATGATAGTTGTATTGCTTATTTCACTATCTCTTATTGGTGATAATTATTGTGCTTTGGAATGATGTTGCATTATGGAATTATTGACTTTTGCATTTATTATCTTATTATGTTTTGTGATGATGCTCTGATCTCATGCTCCTTGTATATTATAAGGCTCGATTATTTCTCCAGTAGGGCCAGTGTAAGTGTATATACCAGAGTCCCATGGCGCACACCCATAAACCATGTACCCTCTCAACCTTTCGTATATATACTATCCTAACAATAATAGTTCTTGGTTGTAGTTTAAGTCCTCTCATATAGTGGTCTAAGCTCTTCATTCTTTCTCTCCACCCTCTCCTCTCCACCTGTATACTAACTCTATTCATACTACTTATACACAGAAACTATGAAGTGTAACAGTGAATGTATATTGTCCTGATACGCAGCTTAAAAAATATATGTATTATTTTGAGTAGAGTTGAGTGAATCTTGATAACTTTATAAATCCATAAGGAAATAATATATACTTAACATGTGAATATTATTAATAACTGAAATAAAGTGAATATAGAATCACCCGTGATGCTAAAATGAGTTTATACCTACTCCGGCTCTCTCTCTCTCTCTCTCTATTCTAGTTATAAACACTCATATTTCTCACAGCCTAGTTGAGTACATTCTCCTCACACTCCATATACATAGACACTAACTGGATAGCTGAATTAAGTTCGTCTGTACTCACACCCAGTCTACCCTGGGCTCTAATGGCACCCCGGAGGAACAAACTACCAGGTCACTGTACCATATGCTCACTGTTCTTCTTACGTATTCTAACTTAATTAAATCATCCTATGCTTTAATATAATAGAGTTAATGTTGTACTAAGCCTTCCCATCTTGAGTTTCTATTCTCTTCGTGTATATTCTTTTCATTCATGCTATTAAATATCCCCAAATTGCAGTGTCATATTCATTCCTGATGGTAGATAAACTATGATATACACCTCCCACTCCCACACATACTCTCCTCCTCTCCTCTGAGTATATAACTGTATTACAGACCCTAGAAGTGGAAATATCTTAGTTGACCTCCATTATAATACAACCTGCACTTCGTATAAAAGATTGGAAAACTTATGTTTAAAAATCTATCTCCCAATCAGATCAGTTGACTATATCAACATGGAATTATAAGGAAGGATAAAGTAGAAAAAAGATTCTTTCTACAATGAAGTATGATAATAAAGATCAAATGTCGAGTGCACTTCTCTCAACAAACAAACAACAAATTCTTGTACCATGTCTCATAGAGGTTAATCAATTAATGAGTAAAGGCATACAACCTCATCATTATCATTAGAACCATGATGAGAGTGCTCTATTGTGGGTTTTTCCAGAAGTCTCAATTTACCACCCAGTATTTCCCCATCTAGATCACGTTACAATTAATAAAGAGCACATATGATAGCAGATCACATCTTAAGTAGACCCAAGTATGGGCTTGAATAGCATACGTAAGTCTTTACCTCACTCCTTCCTATAGAGTAGAGTGCGAAGGGAGTCAATTGATGGAAAGTCTCTATCTGGCGCAAAATTTTGCGTTGTCATCTCCAACACCACCCACAAATGTGCCGTATGAATGGTGCCTTATGATACTGCTTGCTAGAACGAATTTTACACCTGAGTGGAACATTGCATCGATCGAACCTATATATATTCACACTCCTCGCTCTAGAGCGTATAACAAGTAGTACGATGTACAAAAAAAAGCTGAAACTAGTGATGGGCCCAGCGCTCACATTAGTTCGTGATGTGTGGAACTACTTTGAGATAATTGTAGTCTTTGGCACAATAGAAAAGCTTTCTTTTGTAAAAGTCATCAGCGCCAGTTTACTTACAATTCCTCCACATATATACGTACACACCGGATAGATCGCACTCTTTATGAACAAATGAAGTCTGAGCCACTGCCGCGGCACTCAGTCTATGTAGTCAAGAATAACACACTCCCGTCCTTACTCACTCCAATGTTCTTTCATGGCAAGATGCGCTGAGTTAAGAGTTAATAAAAATCGCAGACCTAAGACATTGGTTGCAACTTTGATTCTGTCCTAAGCGCTCCATAGGCTCTAGGTGCGAGTGGTCATCCAGGACGCCTCCAACCCCTTTAGAGGAGATACAAGTGTACTTGTTAACAAAGCAAACTCGTCTCTCTCGGCTTGAATAGGCTAGGACTGTGCAAAATAGCTAGGAAATTAATGAGCAATATGTGCGTTGAATGTCGCCATTTAGACTCTCACATGGGCGTGTGTAGTTGACCCATATTTAATGTTATACCTCTCCATGAGGTCTCTCCCGGTTCTACATATCTGGGAGTATCGAACTGAGTGAGCTTCCAAGAGTGTAGTGAAAATGTTTAAGTAAGATCAATCCTTTTGCACAATTACCAACACTGGTACTATACCAATGTCGGAGTCGAACATTTCAGTAGTCACTTTCCTGATCATGATGAACACCAGAGCATCCTTTCTTATGACAATACAGCAAGTACCAAGCGAGAAATGAAATTAGAAGAGACTATAGCTATAACATATGACACTTAAGATCTGCTGCGAAAGAGTAGTTTGAAGGCGTTACGATACATTTCACATGCGGACGCGCCATAGTTAAAGGCGGGACCTTACTATATTTGATACTTAGAAACTGCTACGGTGTCCGATAGTGTAGTTAGTTCTGTTGTATGCTCACTAAATTTAAGTGACAGAACAATTTTATACCCAAAACAGATATTTGAGTAAATTAGAAGTAAATACTAGCTGATCATATTCAAGCGTAATCTTCATTTGCAGCAAACAAGTTATATTCAAGGCAAAGGCACGTGTAGCATCGCCCTTATTGTCACATTGGGCGAAATTTATACTACTCTGAGCTTATGGTAATAGAGATAAGGCCCAGTTGCCACTAGGGATGCTAATTCATTATCAGTCTTAAATATAATACATACTCCTTGAATATGACTAGCAAGCATTTTTATGTGACCTTTTTATAAATCAAACAATATTTTATAAATTCAGAACTCAAGTTATTCTCAAGAACCGTCTCCAATGCTAAGGACAATGCAAGTGCCGTGATTTAACATTCTTATGGACAGCCTAATATATCTCTGGTGGAATATGATCTAAACAAGTGCGTTGTCGGGTATTAACTCCTCTCAGGGTTGCGGGCTCGTTTTAGGTCTTGGTAGGTGATTTACTTTGCATTAAACCGTTTAATGAGGGCATTACCTCACTTGGTAGGTTCAGTATGGGGTGGTGTACTTAAAACTTATTCTGTTAACGCCGGCGTTGGATGAGTATCCTCACTTATGGGAAGAAATGTGTGGGAAACAATTTAATGTGGATGCGTGGGTATCAGTTCCCTTTTTGTGAGCCCACCTAATAGAATGACTGATCGACAGATGTGGTATCTTAAAAACTCGGTTTACTTTTAGTCAGTCACAGATAGAACTATTGGCGTAGTGGGCCCCAGGGCATATCCATAGGTGCACTGAGCTCTCCCGAACAGCAGTCTCCACAACGTATTGAATCACAAAGGCTCTTTTGTTAAGGGGCTCTTTGATGCCAACCACATATGTATATATATGGACTCAAATAGCCTTTACATTGTAGCCAATCATGTCAATTGAGGTGATCGAGCCACCCACAAGTCCTCATTGAGTCACGGTGGTTGTCGTATAAAAGGTCTGCGAAGCACAAGGAATTCTCCTCATCAAGAGGACAGATATTAGACAAATACGATGGATAGTACTCGTAAGCGGCGATGAGGTCGTCTACAGAGTGCTGCTGCATGTCTCACACACACACACACACAACACACCACCACACACGGTAGAACAATCACGACAAACGAGGAACAAACATGCACTACATTAACACAATTTAACATATGATTCTAGCCACACATAGATGAGGGTATGCTCTTCTTCACAACTCAATAGAGAGTAACACCGTTAAAATTGAAATAATAATCTTAAAATAATCTGTTTCGCAGCGTAAAAGTAAATTACAAAAGTGAATAGATATGATAATCATGAATTTAATGAATTAAATTAATAACGAAAGATGTATATAATTCTAACTATAGGTTTTAATAACAAAGAGCCTCACAGTCACAGAATGAAAACAAGACCACAATAGTTCTGAATATCAAGTTATCCCTAGCAGCCGATTCATGATGTAGGTAACTCTCATGTAAGATCATAAATGTGATTGACTAGGAGAGAGATGGAGGAAATAGACTCATATAGTGTAAAATACTATGACATATAC
>NW_020869732.1:270456-319373 GCF_003789085.1 Penaeus vannamei | reverse complement strand
ATAATTAAATTTTGCGTAATTAATGCAATAATACCAATCATCAACAATACTCTAATGATTTTCATGATAACAATAATACTAACGATAATGATAACAATTAAAATAATGATAATAGTAGAAATAATCATAATATCGCTATTATTGTTATTATAATTATTACTGTTGTTATTATTTCTAAAATTATCATTATTGTTATTATCATTATAGAAATAGTTATAATGAGGAAAATGACATTAATAATTAAGATAATAGCTCTTATAATGATTATATTAATAGGTAATTATGGCGATAATTACTATAATGATAAACGTATAAAAATCCCCAAAGTCGAAAAAACGGCGAAATCTAGCGAAATATAGACTTTTGAGAATATTGTCGAAAAAAAACCTTTTCGAGTTTCTGGGATGATTAGGATGATTTCTGCAATTATTCGGCAAATTATGATGATTTTCATGATAATCCCATTAACAATGACGATAATAATGATAATTATGACATTAATTAGAATACTTATGACATTAATTGTATTATATTGATAGCAATTAATTAAGATAATTATGACATTAATTAGGAAAATTATGAATATATTATTAATTAATTAGGATAATTATGACATTAATTTGGATAATTATGACATTAATTGATAATTATGACATTAATTAGGATAATTATGACATTAATAGGATAATTTGATATTAATAGGATAATTATGACATTAATTAGGGATAATTTATGACATTAATTAGGATAATTATGACATTAAATAGGATAATTATGACATTAATTAGGATAATTATGACATTGATTAGGATAATTATGACATTAATTAGGATAATTATGACATTGATTATAATTATGACATAATTTATGACATTAATTAGGATTAATTATGACAATCATGAGCGAGTGACATATGCTTTCATGAGTGAGAGACATCATGAGATGAAAGACATGTGCTTCCTTTCATGAGTGAGGGAGAGACATGTGCTTCCTTTCAATGAGTGAGGGAAAGGCATGCGCTTCCTTTCATGGGTAAGGGAGAGACATGTGCTTCCTTTCATAAGTGAGGGAGAGACATGTGCATCCTTTCATGAGTAAGGAAGAGACATGTGCTTCCTTTCATGAGTGAGAGACATGTGTTTCCTTTCATGGGTAAGGGAGAGACATGTGCATCCTTTCATGAGTAAGGAAGAGACATGTGCTTCCTTTCATGAGTGAGAGACATGTGTTTCCTTTCATGGGTAAGGGAGAGACATGTGCTTCCTTTCATGAGCGAGTGAGAGACATGTGCTTCCTTTCATGGGTAAGGGAGAGACATGTGCTTCCTTTCATAAGTGAGGGAGAGACATGTGCATCATTTCATGAGTAAGGAAGAGACATGTGCTTCCTTTCATGAGTGAGAGACATGTGCTTCCTTTCATGAGTAAGGGAGAGACATGTGCTTCCTTTCATGAGTGGGAGACATGTGCTTCCTTTCATGAGTGGGAGACATGTGCTTCCTTTCATGAATGAGGGAGAGACATGAGTTTCCTTTCATGAGTGAGAGACATGTGCTTCCTTTCATAAGTGAGAGACATGTGCTTCCTTTAATGATTGGGATACATGTGCTTCCTTTCATGAGTGAGGGAGAGACATGTGCTTCCTTTCATAAGTGAGTGAGAGACATGTGCTTCCTTTCATGATTAGGAGACATGTGCTTCCATTCATGGGTAAGGGAGAGACATGTGCTTCCTTTCATGAGTGAGGGAGAGACATGTGCTTCCTTTCATGAGTAAGGAAGAGACATGTGCTTCCTTTCATGACTGAGGAGGCGACCTGTGCTTCCTTTCATGAGTGAGAGACATGTGCTTTCATGAGTGAGGGAGAGACATGTGCTTCCTTTCATGTGTGAGGGACAGACATGTGCTCCCTTTCATGAGTGAGGTAGAGACAGGTGCTTCCTTTCACGAGTAAGAAACATGTACTTCCTCTCATGAGTGAGAGACGTGTGTTTCCTTTCATGAGTGAGGGAGAGACATGTGCTTCCTTCCATGAGTGAGATAGACACATGTGCTTCATTTCATGAGTGAGGGAGACATGCGCTTCCTCTCATGAGTGAGGTAGAGACATGTGCTTTCTTTCATGAGTGAGGAGGAGAGCACATGTCTCTCCCTTACTCATGAAAGGAAGCACATGTCTCTCCCTCACTCATGAAAGGAAGCACATGTCTCCTCCTCACTCATGAAAGGAAGCACATGTCTCTTACTCATGAAAGGAAGCACATGTCTCTCCCTCACTCATGAAAGGAAGCACATGTCTCTCACTCATGAAAGGAAGCACATGCCTATATCTCACTCATGAAAGGAAGCACATGTGTCTATCTCACTCATGGAAGGAAGCACATGTCTCTCCCTCACTTATGAAAGGAAGCACATGTCTCTCCCTCACTCATGAAAGGAAACACATGTCTCTCACTCATGAAAGGAAGCACATGTCTCTCCCTTACCCATGAAAGGATGCATATGTCTCTTATTCATGAAAGGAAGCACATGTCTCCCACTCATGAAAGGAAACACATGTCTCTCACTCATGAAAGGAAACACATGTCTCTCACTCTTGAAAGGAAGCACATGTCTCTCACTCGTGAAAGGAAGCACATGTCTCTCTCTTACCCATGAAAGGAAACACATGTCTCACTCATGAAAGGAAGCACATGTCTCTCCCTTACCCATGAAAGGATGCACATGTCTCTTATTCATGAAAGGAAGCACATGTCTCCCATTCATGAAAGGAAACACATGTCTCTCCCTTATGAATGAGAGGAAGCACATGTCTCTCACTCATGAAAGGAAGCACATTTCTCTTCCTTACTCATGGAAGGATGCACATGTCTCTCACTCATGAAAGGAAGCACATGTCTCTCACTCATGAAAGGAAGCACATGTCTCCCACTCATGAAAGGAAGCCCATGTCTCTCACTCATGAAAGGAAAACTCATGAAAGGAAACACACGTCTCTCACTCATGAAAGGAAACACATGTCTCCCACTCATGAAAGGAAGCCCATGTCTCTCACTCATGAAAGGAAGCACATGTCTCCCACTCATGAAAGGAAACACATGTCTCTCACTCATGAAAGGAAGCACATGTCTCTCACTCATGAAAGGAAGCACATGTCTCTCCCTCACTCATGAAAGGAAGCACATGTCTCTCACTCATGAAAGGAAGCATATGTCTCCCACTCATGAAAGGAAACACATGTCTCTCACTCATGAAAGGAAGCACATGTCTCTCACTCATGAAAGGAAGCAAATGTCTCTTCCTCACTCATGAAAGGAAGCACATGTCTCTTCCTCACTCATGAAAGGAAGCACATGTCTATTCCTTACTCATGAAAGGATGCACATGTCTCTCCCTCACTCATGAAAGGAAGCACATGTCTCTCCCTTACCCATGAAAAGAAGTACATGTCTCCCTCTCTCATGAAAGGAAGCACATGTCTCTCCCTCACTCATGAAAGGAAGCACATATCTCTCACTCGCTAATGAAAGGAAGCACATGTCTCTCACTCACGAAAGAAAGCACCTCTCACTCATGAAAGGAAGCACATGTCTCTAACTCATGAAAGGAAGCACATGTCTCTCCCTCACTCATGAAAGGAAGCACATGTCTCTCACTCATGAAAGGAAGCACATGACTCATGAAAGGAAGCACATGTCATATGACTCTCACTCATGAAAGGAAACTCATGTCTCTCCCTCATTCATGAAAGGAAGAACATGTCTCTCACTCGTGAAAGGAAGCACATGTCTCTATCTCACTCATGGAAAGAAGCACATGTCTCTCCCTCACTTATGAAAGGAAGCACATGTCTCTCCCTCACTCATGAAAGGAAGCACATGTCTCTCCCTCACTCATGAAAGGAAGCACATGTCTCTCACACATATAAGGAAGCACATGTCTCTTCCTCACTCATGAAAGGAAGCACATGTCTCTCCCTCACTCATGAAAGGAAGCACATGTCTCTCAGTCATGAAAGGAAGCACATGTCTCTCCCTCACACATGAAAGGAAGCACGTGTCTCCCTCACTCATGAAAGGAAACACATGTCTCTCACTCATGAAAGGAAGCACATGTCTCTCCCTCACACATGAAAGGAAGCACATGTCTCCCTCACTCATGAAAGGAAGCACATGTCTCTCACACATGAAAGGAAGCACATGTCTCTTCCTCACTCATGAAAGGAAGCACATGTCTCCCTCACTCATGAAAGGAAGCACATGTCTCTCACTCATGAAAGGAAGCACATGTCTCCATCACTCATGAAAAGAAGCACATGTCTCCCTCACTCATGAAAGGAAGCACATGTCTCTCCCTCACACATGAAAGGAAGCACATGTCTCTCCCTCACTCATGAAAGGAAGCACATGTCTCTCCCTCACTCATTGAAAGGAAGCACATGTCTCTCACTCATGAAAGGATTTTTTTTCGACCCTATTCTCAAAAGGCTATATATCGCGGGTTTCGCAATTTTTCCGACTTCTTTTTCATTACGCATGGGCTTTATAATTCTAATTATAATTATCCTTAATATAATCATTATAAGAGCTCTTATCTTAATTATAAATGTCATTTTTCTCATTATAACTATTTCTATAATGATAATAACAATAATGACTATTTTTGAAATAATGACAAAAACAGTAATAATCATAATAACAATAATAGTGATATTATGATTATTTCTACTATTATTATTATCTTTAATTATTATCATTATCGTTAGTATTATTGTTATTATCATGAAAAGCAGAATATTGTTGATGATTGCTATTATTGCATTAATTACGCAAGTTATCATTATAATTATCATTTTATTAGAATTATCCTAATCAATGTCATAATTATCCTAATTAATATAATAATGTCATAATTATCCTAATTAATGTCATAATTTATCCTAATTAATGTCATAATTATCCTAATTAATGTCATAATTATCTAATAAATAATATCCTAATTAATGTCATAATTATCATTATTATCGTCCTTATTAATGGGATTATCATGAAAATCCTCATAATTAGCCAAATTATTGCAGATATCATCATAATCATCCCAGAAACTCGAAAAGGGAGTTTTTCGACCCTTTTCTCAAAAGGTTATATATCGCTAGATTTCGCTGTTTTTTTCGACATTGGGGATTTTAATACTTTTAGCTTTTTTCATTATGGATAGGCTTTATGATTATTATCATCATCCTTATTATCATTAATAGCTTTAATATCATCATTATCATCATTATAGTAATTATCGCCATAATTACCCTTAATATAATAATTATATGAGCTATTATTTTAATTATTAATGTCATTTTCGTCATTATAACTATTTCTATAATGATAATAACAATGATGATTTAGGAAATAATAACAACAACAGTAATAATTATAATAACAATAATAGCGATATGATTATTTCTACTACTATTGTTATTTTTAATTATTATCATTATCGTTAGTATTATTGTTATCATGAAAATCATTAGAGTATTGTTGATGATTGCTATTATTGCATTAATTACGCAAATTATCATTATAATTATCATTTTATTATAATTATCCTAATTAATGTCATAATTATCATTATTATCGTCATTATTAATGAGATTATCATGAGAATCATCATAATTAGCCGAATTATTGCAGAAATCATCATAATCATCCATAAACTCGAAAAGTTTTTTTTTCGACCATATTCTCAAAAGGTTATATATCGCTAGATTTCGCCGTTTTTTTTCGAATTTGGGGATTTTTATACTTTTCGCCTTTTTTCATTATGGATGGGCTTTATGATAATTATTATCATCATTATTATCATTAATAGCATTAACATCATCATTATCATCATTATAGTAATTATCGCCAAAATTACCCTTAATATAATCATTTTAAGAGCTATTATCTTAGATATCAATGTCATTTTCCTCATTATAACTATTTCTATAATGATAACAATAATGATAATTTTAGAAATCATAGCAACAACAGTAATAATTATAATACAAATAATAGCGATATTATGATTATTTCTACTATCATTATTATTTTCGACTATATCATTATCGTTAGTATTTTTGTTATTATCATGAAAATCATTAGAGTATTTTTGATGATTGCTATTATTGCATTAATTACGCAAATTATCATTACCATTTTATTATAATTATCCTAATTAATGTCAAAATTGTCCTAATTAATGTCATAATTACCCTAGTTAATGTCATAATTATCATTATTATAGTCATTATTAATGGGATTATCATGAAAATCATCATAATTTGCCGAATCATTGCAGAAATCATCATAATCATCCCATAAACTCGACCATATTCTCAAAGGCTATATATCGCTAGATTTCGCCGTTTTTTTTCAACTTTGGGTATTTTTATACTTTTAGCCTTTTTTCATTATGGATGGGCTTTATGATTATTATCATCATCATCATTATCATTAATAGCATTAACATCATCATTATCATCATTTTAGTAATTATCGCCATAATTACCCTTAATATAATAATTATTAGAGCTATTATCTTAATTATTAATGTCATTTTCCTCATTATAACTATTTCCATAATGATATTAACAATAATGATAATTTTAGAAATAATAACAACAACAGTAATAATCATAATAACAATAATAGCGGTATTATGATTATTTCTACTATTATTATTTTAATTATTATCATTATCGTTAATATTATTGTTAGTGCCATGAAAATCATTAGAGTATTGTTGATGATTGCTATTATTGCATTGATTACGCAAATTATCATTATAATTATCATTTTATTATAATTATCCTAATTAATGCCATAATTATCATATTAATCATATTATCATATATAATAATTATCCTAATTAATGTCATAATTATCCTAATTAATGTCATAATTATCCTAATTAATGTCATAATTATCCTAATAATGTCATAATTATCCTAATCAATGTCAATTATCCTACTTAAGGTCATAATTATCCTAATAATATCATAATTATCCTAATTAATGTCATAATTATAATTATTATCGTCATTATTAATGGGATTATCATGAAAATCATCATAATTAGCCGAATTATTGCTGTTTTTTAGACTATGGATAGGCTTTATGATCATTATCTTCATCATCATTATCATTAATAGCATAAACATCATTATCATCATTATAGTAATTATCGCCATAATTACCCTTAATATAATCATTATAAGAGCTATTATCTTAATTATTAATGTCATTTTCCTCATTATAGCTATTTCTATAATGACAATAACAATAATGATAATTTTAGAAATAATAACAAAAACAGTAATAATTATAATATCAATAAAAGCCATATTATGATTATTTCTACTCCTATTATTATTTTTTTTAAATTATTATCATTATCGTTAGTATTATTGTTATTATCATGAAAATCAGTAAAGTATTGCATTAATTACGCAAATTATCATTATAATTATCATTTATTATAATTATCCTAATTGATGTCATAATTCTCCTAATTAATGTCCTCATTATCATTATTATCGTCATTGTTAATGGGATTATCATGAAAATCATCAAAATTAGCCGAATTATTTCAGAAATCATTATAATCATCCCAAAAACTCGAAAAGGTTTTTTTTCGACCATATTCTGAGAAGGCTATATTTCACAAGATTTCGCCGTTTTTTCGACTTAAGGGATTTTTTTACTTTTAACTTTTTTCATTATGGATGGGCTTTATTATTATCATCATCATTATTATCATTTATAGCATTAACATCATCATTATAGTAATTATCGCCATAATTACCCTTAATATAATAATTAGAGCTATTATCTTAATTATTAATGCCATTTTCCTCATTATAACTATTACTATAATGATAATAAAAAAATGATAGTTTTAGAAATAATAACAACAGTAATAATTATAATAACAATAATAGCGATATTATGATTATTTCTACTATTATTATTATTTTAATTATTATCATTATCGTTAGTATTATTGTTATTATCATGAAAATCATTAGAATATTGTTGGTGATTGCTATTATTGCATTAATTACGCAAATTATCATTATAATTATCATTTTATTATAATTATCCTATTTGATGTCATAGTTATCCTAATTAATGTCATAATTATTATTATTATCGTTATTATTAATGGGATTATCATGAAAATCATCATAATTAGCCGAATTATTGCAGAAATCATCATAATCATCCCATAAACTCGAAAAGAGGAGTTTTCGACCATGTTCTCAAAAGGCTATATATCGCTAGATCTCGCTGTTTTTTTTTAAACTTTATGGATGGGCTTTATGATCATTATCATCATCATCATTATCATTAATAGCATAAACATCATCATTATCATCATTATAGTAATTATCGCCATAATTACCCTTAATAAATAATATAAGAGCTATTATCTTAATTATTAATTTCATTTTACTCATTATATCTATTTCTATAATGATAATAACAATATTGATTATTTTTGAAATAACAACAACAGTAAATAATTATAATAACAATAATAGCGATATTATGATTATTTCTACTATTATTATTATTTTTGATTATTATAATTATCTTTAGTATTATTGTTATTATCATGAAAATCATTAGAGTATTGTTCATGATTGCTATTATTGCATTAATTACACAAATTATCATTATAATTATCATTCTACTATAATTATCCTATTTAATGTCATAATTATCCTAATTAATGTGATAATTATTATTAATATCGTCATTATTAATGGGATTATCATGAAAATCATCATAATTAGCCGAATTATTGCAGAAATCATCATAATCATCCCATAAACAAGAAAATGTTTTTTTTCCGACCATATTCTCAAAAGGCTATATATCACTAGATTTCGCTGTTTTTTTTTAGACTTTATGGATGGGCTTTATGATCATTATTATCATCATCATCATCATTATCATTAATAGCATAAACATCATCATTATCATTATTATAGTAATTATCGCCACAATTACCCTTAATATAAATATTATAAGTTATTATCTTAATTATTAATGTCATTTTACTCATGATATCTATTTCTATAATGATAATAACAATAATGATAATTCTAGAAATAATAACAACAACGGTAATAATTATAATAACAATAATAGCCATATTATGATTATTTCTACTATTAGTATTATTCTAATTATTATTATCGTTAGTATTATTGTTATTATCATGAAAATCATTAGAGTATTGTTGATGATTGCTATTATTGCATTAATTACGCAAATTATCATTATTATTATCATTTTATTGTAATTATCCTAATCGATGTCATAATTATCCTAATTAATGTCATAATTGTGGGTTGGTATTACCTCTTGAGGATAATCTAACACCGTAGATTCCTTCTGTGATATTTATTAGCACAGAACATACAGCAGGGATACGATAGTACATCTATGCGTCATGAGGGTAGCCGTTTCTCTCTCTGGGCGAGACCCATTATGGTCCGCGGGGTATAGCAACAGAGAGCGTTGCTAAGCAACTAGAGTGAGATGCCAAGTAGTTGCGGCAGCTCACGTCACATTATATATGCATACATGATAGTTATAACAGGACAATAATACAACTATCCCACATCTCCCCCTCCTCTTGCGATCATACGGCAACTGACGTCTGAGCGAAACGGGGAGAACGCCGTCTCGGGCCACAATGATGATTACGGCGGCGGCGTTGACGGAGTCTGGGTGTACTTTGAGCCTGCCTTGGTTGCGAGTCTTCCTCAGGTACAGCAGGGGATGGGATCACACGTAGAAAACGGCGGTTACGCCACAGTAGTCGTCCTGAAGTCAACTTGACGAAATAATCGCGGGTGCGTCCCACTTCCATGACTCCGCCAACTTCATCCCAACGCTTAGACACTGGATCTTGGATACGGACATGGGAGCCAATTTTAAGCGGTGGTAATGGACGTGCGTGAGCATCATAAAGATTCTTTGCGGCATGTGACCTTGCAGCAACACGTCGATTACAATCTTCTGTTTTCTTCTGCCACTTGGTAGCGAAGGATGCTCTGTGTGCTGGCACACATGAACATAAGGGACTTCCATACAGCACTTGTGCTGGAGAACGACCATCCAGTGTTTCTCAGCTCGAGAAGACCACGGTGGAAGTTCTCGTTTAAGTTCCCAGACGGTGCAACTTTCATTATAAGATTTTTAACATTCTTGACGGAAGCTTCAGCATGCCCATTGCTTTGTGGGTAGTGTGGAGATGAGACATCATGTTTGACGCCCCATGTACGCAAAAAATCTTGAAAATCGTGTGATGTGAACTGAGGGCCTCCATCAGTATGAAGGTGAAACGGAACTCCCAGTTCGCTGAAGAATCTGCGCAAGTACTTGATGGTGGTGAATGTAGTTGTGTCAGTACCACAATCTCCTACTACGGGCCAGCCAGAAAGTCAGTCAGCATACACCAGAAAATATTTTCCAGCAGTCTTGAAGAAATCTGCTGACACTGACTCAAATGGATGGTCGGGGGGTTCTTCGACTATCATAGGCTCTTGCTGCTGGCTGGGTAGCAAGATCTGACAAGGTTCACATGCACTGACGGTGTTTACGATATCTGAATTAATACCGGGCCACCACACGGTCTGCCGAGCACGACATTTTGTAGCTTCTACACCACAATGACTATCGTGTAGGCGGGCTAAAACATCCCAACGAATGGCACTTGGGACAACGATACAGGGTCCAAAGAGTACTAATTCTCTGTCATGGTACAGCTGTTCACGGATCTTCCAAAATGGAAGCAACTCTGGATCCAAGTCATCTCGAGAGATAGGGAAACCATAAGTCACTTTACTCATGAGGTTGACATAGACGGGATCTTCACAGGCTGCTGAACACAGGTTTTCCAAAACAAGGTCACCTTTGTGTGCTTTTGTACCTGTAAGTGAACACAACATGGTCACATGATGAGTGACCATATGTCTGACATTATGAGTTTCATTACTGAGAGATATATCCTCAAGGGAAGGGTCATCCACAGGAGAATGGGACAAAGCATCCAGTATGGAAAGATCCTTCCCTTTACGCCATGTGGCTGTGTAGACGTATCCAGCAATCTTCTTCAAACGCTGAAGCCTGGGGTTGTCGATTGCGTCCAATGTGTAGGAGTTGAGGATGGGTATCAGAGGTCGGTGGTCTGTCATCTACGTGAAGAGAGGTAGACCCATCAGGTAGTACCTACATTTGGTCATAGCCCATACCACTGCTACAAGCTCTATCTCAATTGTAGCATATCTTGTCTCGACGTAGCCTATACCACTGCTACAAGCTCTAACTCAATTGTAGCGTATCTTGTCTCAACGTTTGCTAAAAATCTGGAGCCACACTGAACAAGGCGCCATTGACCTTCCTCTTGCTCCTGCAGGAGGGCGTATCCCACGCCATGAAGACGGGAGGCATCTGTTCGAAGCACAAATTTCAGGGCTGGATTGAAGTGGGCTAGGACAGGCAGACTCGAGAGGGCCTTTTTTACGTTTGCAAACACTGCATCGTGATCTGGTGTCCACACGAAGGGGCGTCGTGGACTCATCAGAGGGCGTAGAGGATCAGCTAACTCTGCAATGGCTAGCCTAAACTCAGCCAACTGGTTTACCAAGCCAATAAAAGAACGAAGGTCAGTCAAATTGGCTGGTTTTGGAAAGTCCGCAATGGCCTTGACCTACTCGTCGTCAGCTGCAATCCCGTTATTAGACAGTGAGTACCCACAGTATTTTACTGTCGGAGTTGCGAGCACGAACTTCTCAGCATTGATGGTTAGTCCATGAATGCGAAACACATCAAGACCTCATTAACTTTCTTCAAATGAGTTTCATAATCCTGGTCCCAAAGCACTTTGGCACACTGCTGAACTCCTTCGAGAGCAATGTCACCTCATCGACAAAATTCGTCTCCTGTTGCAGCAAAACCCATAAGGCCGCGACAGAAACGAAAACGTCCAACTGGAGTGATAAAAGTGGTCAGATGTTGGTCTCGTTCATCTAGTGGTATCTGCCAATAACCACACAAAGCGTCAAGAGTAGAGAAATACTTTGCTTTGGGGTCGATACGACGTATGGCAGAGTGAGGTGTTGGTGCTGGGTGGGCTGGACGGTATACTTGTTTATTGAGCTTCGTCAGATCAACTGTGATTCGTACTCCTCCCTTCGGTTTCAATACAGCTACCATGGGGTGCCACCACTGAGATGGCTCGTCACCTGCAGGGGCAATAATGCCTTGCGCCACCAAATTGTCCAACTCCTTTCTGACATCTTCCCGCAATGCCAAGGGAATGACTCTTGGAGTGTAAATGGCAACTGGCTGTGCAATCTCTTTCAAAAAGATTCTCATGGGTGGACCGTGCATAGTCTTTAGAGAGAGTCCTTGTTGGAAGGCTTCCCTTGTAATGAGGACGTCAGAGTACTCCTGCAGAAATATTTGCCTTGCCTCAGCTGGGGAGGCTGTTGGTGGAGGAGGTGCTGGCATCTGCTGTTGCCTAGTTGACGTGGATGGTGGGGTTAGATGGGCCAAATCAACTGTATTGGTGGGTGACATGCTGCTATCTTGTGCTAGTAAGCTAGATGGTTGTTGTTTAGCACTTGTCACCTGCGACAACTGACAAGCTTCTGATGGATCATGTGGTCTTCGTCTAGGACGTTGTTGTGAACTACTGGCGTTCTTTATTTGCTTGGGGTAGTCATGCGGGATGATCCGTAGCTGTTGCGTGTGCTTCCAGGACAGCAACGGTCGTGGTAGCAAGCTGAGAATGGATACCCATCCTTGAATCTTCACGTCGCCATATGACATAGTCGCAAAGAAAGAGCCAACAATTTTGCTTTTCATGGAAGTACCATCAGGATTGTTGAGTCCCAGCTCGGGTGGACGATCCAAATCTGCAACCGTTAATCCAAGAAGATCCAGGTGCTGCACTCCCATGACTTTGATGTCTGCTCCTGAATCAGGCACACAATTCACATATCCTTTATGGTTTCCTGACTGAATCAACAACTGGATTGTCGGTGACGGTGGTCCAACATGAGGAATAACTCCTGCTGCAGATACACAGACATTCTTATTTGATGAGGCAATATGTCTGCTGTTTACGACACAGGACACTGAAAACAGGGTCCCTTGCTTTTTCAGCTGTGTAGGCCCTTTACTCTTGGAAGTGCATGATCTGCAGTATTTGGCAAAATGTCCTGTTTTGCCACAGAAATGGCAAATGACAGAGACTGCAGGACATTTGTTCTTTTCATGTGGGCGTGAACCACATCCACTGCACTTGAGAGCCTGGGAGGGCGCTGAGCTGCGTGACCGGTCGGCATGGGCAGAGGAATCTTGGCCATGGCCTCGTGCTGCCTGCTTCTTTTTCTTCTTATAAGCAGATACAGCTCTCGTGACGGGTTGCAACGGTCGCAATTCCTGGGTGGTCGACGTGGCAGCTTCACGAGAACGACACGTCGTGAGTACCTCGTCGAGGGAAGCATCTGCTTTCAGCTCCAGGAGTCGCTGCTTTGTCTCCTCATCTCTGACCCTAAGGAGCACCGCATGTTTCAGCCAGGTTTCTTCACAGGTGTTGTTATGGCACTTGCAGAGGTCCACCTCCTCTGCAGCTTGCTTTAAACGGACGTAAAAATCCACGAATATTTCACCGTGTTCTTATCGGCACTGCGAGAACGCGAGACGTCGTAATGCCTCGTTTGTCTGTCCACGGACAAAATCGTGAATCCGACTTAAGATTTAAGACGAAGTCGGCGGTACGTCCAAGCTGATTTCTAAGGTACGCTTCATTTCCTGGGATAAGCAGGAACGAAGCTGAATGAGCTGCTTCGGCTGAGGCAGGCTCAATAAATCAGCCATGACAGCATAGTCGTTCCACCGTTGACGCCACTCCTTAAATGCCCGTAGTGTGACGTCCTTCGCCAGGGCAGGGGGCGGTTGCACTGCTGCCTTGGGTGCTTGAGGGCGAGGAGGAGCTTCCACGGCAGTAGCAGGTGCTGAAGCACTCGATGGCGGGGTTAACATCGCCGTGAACGTTGCCATCATCTGCTGAAAGCGGTTTTCCTCGTCACGTCGTCGGTTAACGTCTTCCTCGCGTCGACGTTCTTCTTCGCGTCGTCGGCGATCCTCTTCGTCTCGTCGACGTTCCTCTTCACGCCTTTGAGCAGCATCTTCCTTACGACGGCGATCGTCCTCTTCTGGCCGTCTTTCATTCTCGATTTTAATGTAATCAAGCATTTGTATGAAAGCAGGTGAATCTTCAGCTTCTTCAGGTGGTGTTGATGCCTGCGCTGAAGCGACCTCCTGTTTCTTACCTTTGCGTTGCGGCATCCTGCAGAAGGCACCGAAGGTAACAAGGAACCAGTGTTTTGCGAGACAGCCAATGAATGCGTGTAGTTGTGGGGTGTGTACTTCACGACAGCCAATCGCCTCACTCACTCGCTAGGGTGTGTGTGGCGTGACAGCCAATTACTGACCTTAAGCTTCAGTCCAGCTTTGTCAGTCGTGGGTAGCGGACACGGACCTCAGTGCGCTCCAGGATGCTGATGAGGAAGTATGTACTATTAATTTTCCCAGGGAAACATCAACAAAAGCACCCCATGTAATACTGTGAAATGGAAGCGGCCTAAGCATACAGCTCTGCACGATGCCCAGCCACAAATCTCACAACACTACACACCACTCACTGCACTTCACTGATATAATAAACAGGGAATTGCATAATTCACAAATTACACTGCACTGACGTATTTTTGTTCTCGGCACTGCTCTTAATAATGCATTAGTTAAGCACTGTTAACTGTTTTGCACACAACACAAATGCACATTTCTATGCACTGCACCTGATGTTATATCAAATTGAGATTATAAGTGCACTGTTATTGATATAATCATATCACTCAATGAAAGCGTCATGTCACAACATGCGGGAAGTCTGCTGATGGCGTCGGAGAGAACGCCGGCTTTCTTGTACCCTCAAAAACTGCTGTGCTCAGACTTGTGTGCGCTCTGAATCACGTCTCTCACTGCGCCATGTGGGTTGGTATTACCTCTTGAGGGTAATCTAACACCGTAGATTCTTTCCGTGATATTTATTAGCACAGAACATACAGCAGGGATACGATAATACATCTATGCGTCAAGAGGGTAGCCGTCTCTCTCTCTGGGCGAGACCCATTATGGTCCGCGGGGTATAGCAAAAGAGAGCGTTGCTAAGCAACTAGAGTGAGATGCCAAGTAGTTGCGGCTGCTCACGTAACATTATATATGCATACATGATAGTTATAACAGGACAATAATATAACTATCCACCCTATCCCATAATTATCCTAATTAATGTCATAATTATCCTAATTAATGTCATAAATTATCCTAATTAATGTCATAATTATCCTAATTAATGTCATAATTATCCTAATTAATGTCATAATTATCCTAATTAATATCATAATTATCCTAATTAATGTTAATTATCCTAATCCTAATTTATGTCATAATTATCCTAATTAATGTCATAATTATCAAAATTCATGTCATAATTATCTTAATTAATATCATAATTATCATTATTATCGTCATTATTAATGGGATTATCATGAAAATCATCATAATTAGCCGAATTATTGCAGAAATCATCATAATCATCCCATAAACTCGAAAAGGGTTTTTTTTCGACCATATTCTCAAAAGGCTATATATCGCTAGATTTCGCCGTTTTTTCGACTTTGGGGATTTTTATATTTTTAGCCTTTTTTCATTATGGATGGGCTTTATTATTATATTATCATTATCATTATTATCATTAATAGCATTAGCATCATCATTATCATTATTATAGTAATTATCGTCATAATTACCCTTAATATAATCATTATAAGAGCTATTATCTTAATTATTAATGCCATTTTCCTCATTATAACTATTCCTATAATGATAATAATAATGATAAATTTAGAAATAATAACAACAGTAATAATTATCGCTAGATTTCCTCATTGTAATTATTTCTGTAATGATAATAACAATAGTGATAATTTTAGAAATAACAACAACAGTAATAATTATAATAACAATAATAGCGATATTATGATTGTTTTTACTATTATTATTATTTTAATTATTATCATTATCGCTAGTATTATTGTTATTATCATGGAAATCATTGGTTTTGTTGATGATTGTTATTATTGCATTAATTACGCAAATTATCATCATAATTATCATTTTATTATAATTATCCTAATTAATGTCATAATTATCCTAATTAATGTCATAATTATCCTAATTAATGTCATAATTATCATCATTATTATCGTCATTATTAATGGGATTATCATGAAAATCATCATAATTAGCCAAATTATTGCAGAAATCATCATAATCATCTCATAAACTCGAAAAGGGTTTTTTTTCGACCATTTTCTCAGAAGGCTATATCGCTAGATTTCACTGTTTTTTCGACTTTGGGGATTTTTATACATTTAGCCTTTTTCATTATGGATGGGCTTTATGATTATTATCACCATTATTATCATTAATAGCATTAACATCATCATTATCATCATATAATATAATCATTATAAGAGCTATTATCTTAATTATTAATGTCATTTTCCTCATTATAACTATTTCTATAATGATAATAACAATAATGATAATTTTAGAAATAATAACAACAACAGTAACAATTATAACAACAATAATAGCGATATTATGATTATTTCTAATATTATTATCATTTTTAATTTTATCATTATCGTTAGTATTATTATTATCATGAAAATCATTAGAATATTGTTGATGATTGCTAGTATTGCATTAATTACGCTAATTATCCTTATAATTATCATTTATAATTATCCTAATGAATGTCATAATTATCCTAATTAATGTCATAATTATTTTTATTATCGTCATTATTAATGGGATTATAATGAAAATGATCATAATTAGCCGAATTATTGCAGAAATCATCATAATCATCCCATAAACTCGAAAAGGAGGGTTTTTCGACCATATTCTCAAAAGCCTTTATTTCGCTAGATTTCGCTGGTTTTTCGACTTTAGGGATGTTTATACTTTTAGCCTTTTTATCATTATGGATGGGCTTTATGATTATTTCATCATCATTATTATCATTAATAGCATTAACATCATCATTATTATCATTAATAGCATTAACATCATCATTATCATCATTATAGTAATTATTGCCATAATTACCTTTAATATAATCATTATAAGAGCTATTATCTTAATTATTAATGTCATTTTCCTCATTATAACTATTTCTATAACGATAAGAACAATAATGATAATTTTAGAAATGATAACAACACTAATCATTATACTAACAATAATAGCGATATTATGATTACTTTTACTATTATTATTATTTTCAGTTAATATCATTATCGTTAGTATTATTGTTATTATTATGAAAATCATTAGAGCATTGTTGATGATTGCTATTATTGCATTAATTACGCAAATTATCATTATAATTATCATTTTATTATAATTATCCTAATTGATGTCATAATTATCCTAATTAATGTCATAATTGTCTTTACTATCGTCATTATTAATGGGATTATCATGAAAATCATCATAATTAGCCGAATTATTGCAGAAATCATTACAATCATCCAGAAACTCGAAAAGGGTTGTTTTTCGACCATATTCTCAAAAGCCTATATATCACTAGATTTCGCCTTTTTC
The DNA here is from genome assembly GCF_003789085.1 of Penaeus vannamei. Lineage (NCBI taxonomy): Eukaryota > Metazoa > Arthropoda > Malacostraca > Decapoda > Penaeidae > Penaeus > Penaeus vannamei. The sequence goes on along the minus strand of NW_020869732.1, from coordinate 301,573 downwards.
AACTTTGGGGATTTTTTTTATACTTTAGCCTTTTTTTTCATTATGGATGGGCTTTATGATTATTATCATTATTATCATTAATAGCATTAACATCATCATTATCATCATTATAGTAATTATCGCCATAATTACCCTTAATATAATCATTATAAGAGTTATTATCTTAATTATTAATGTCATTTTCCTCATTATAACTATTTTTATAATGATAATAACAATAATGATAATTTTAGAAATAATTATCATTTAAATGCGAAAAAGATTTTTTTTCGACGTTTCTCTGAATAGGCTTGTAAATTTTATGACTATCATTATAGTCATTATCGTCATGATTATCAATATTGTCATTATCATTATTGCAGTTATAATGATTATTATGCTAATTATTACTGTCATTTTCATTATAACTATTTTTATAATGATGATAATAATGATAATTTTAGAAATAATAATGACAATAATACTCATTATAATAAAAATAATAATATTATTATTTCTATTGTCATTATTAGTATGAAAATATTAAAATAGAGTTAATTATTGCTATTATTGCAGTAATTATCAAAATTATCATTATAATTAGCATTTTATTATTATCGTTATTATAGTCATTATCATCATAAATATCATCATTATTGTTAATAATAAAGGAATTAACAAGAAAATCATCATAATTACCGGAATTAATGCTAAAATCGTCATAATTATCATTTAAAAGCGAAAAAGATTTTTTTGACTTTTCTCTGAAAAAATACGCTAGATTTGCCGTTTTTTCGACTTTTGGATTTTATTAGTTTTAGCCTTTATTTCATAATAAATGGACTCTATGATTATCATTATCATCATTATTGTCATTATTATGATTATCATCGTTATAGTCATTATCGTCACGTTTATCAATATTATCATTACTATTATTGCAGTTATAATGATTATTATGCTAATTTTTACTGTCATTTTCATCATTATAACTATTTTTATAATGATAACAGTAATGATGGTTTTAGAAATAATAATGACAATAATACTTATTATATTAACAATGATAATGATATTATTATTATTTCTGTTGTCATTATTAGTATGAAAATTATTGGAATAGAGTTAATTATTGCAATCATTGCAGTAGTTATCAAAATTATCATTTTAATTATCAATTTATTATTATTCTCATTATTATCCTCATTATCATCAAGGAATTATAATAAAGGAATTATCATGAAAATTATCATAATTACCTGAATCAATGCTAAAATCATCATAATTATCATTTAAAAGCGAAAAGGGGGATTTTCGAAGTTTCTCTCAAAAGGCGCTAGATTTTGCCGTTTTTTCGACTTTTTGGATTTTCTTAGTTTATCTTTTATTTCATTATAAATGGACTCTATGATTATCATTATCTTTATTGTCAATATCATTATGATTATCATCATTATAGTCATTATCGTCACGATTATGCTAATTATTATTGTCATTTTCATCATTATAACTATTTTTTATAAGGATAATAACAATAATGATAATTTCAGAAATAATGACAATAATAACAATTATAATAACAAAAATATTATTATTCTATTATTATTAGTATGAAAATTATTAAAATAGAGTTAATTATTGCTATTATTGCAGTAATTATTAAAATTATCATTATAATTATCATTTTATTATTATTATCATTATTATTGTCATTATCATAATTATCATCATTATTGTTAATAATAAAGGAATTATCATGAAAGCCATATTAATTACCTTAATTCATGCTAAAATCATCATAATTATCATTTAAAAGTGAAAATGTTTTTTTCGACGTTTCTCTTAAAAGACTGTAATACGCTAGATTTTGTCGTTTTTTCGACTTTGGGGATTTTATTAGTTTAAGCCTTTATTTCATTATAAATTGACTCTATGATTATCATTATCATCATTATTGTCATTATTCTTATGATTATCATCATTATAGTCATTATCGTCATGATTATCATATTATCATTATCATTATTGCAGTTTATAATGATTATTATGCTAATCATTACTGTCATTTTCATCATTATAGCTATTTTTATAATGATAATAACAATAATGATAATTTTTGAAATAATAATGATAATAATACTCATTATAATAACAATAATAATGATATTTTATTATTTCTATTGTCATTATTAGTATGAAATATATTAGAATAGAGTAAATTATTCCTATTATTGCAGTAATTATCAAAATTATCAATATAATTATCATTTTATTATTATCATCATTGTTATTGTCATTATCATCATAATTACATCATTATTGTTAATAATAAAGGAATTATCATGAAAATCACCATAATTACCTGAATTAATGCTTAAATCATCATAATTATCATTTAAAAGCGAAAAAGATTTTGGCGTTTTTTCGACTTTTGTGATTTTATAAATTTTAGCCTTTATTTCATTATAATTGACTATCATTATCATTATCATCATTACTGTCATTATTCTTATGATAGTCATTATAGTCATTATCGTCATGATTATCAATATCATCATTATCATTATTGCAGTTATAATGATTATTATGCTAATTATTACCGTCATTTTCATCATTATAACTATTTTTATAATGATAATAACAATAATGATAATTTTAGAAATAATAAGGACAATAATACCTATTATAATGATATTATTATTTCTATTGCCTTTTGAGAGAAATGTCGGAAAAAAACTTTTTCGCGTTTAAATGATAATTATGATGATTTTAACATTAATTCAGGTAAATATTATGATTGTCATGATAATTCCTCTATTAATGACAATAATGATGGTAATTATGATGATAATTACAATAATAATGATAATAATGAGAAATTAATAATTGTTATGATAATTTTGATAATTACTGAAATAATAGCAATAATTAACTCTATTCTAATAATTTTCGTACCAATAATGACAGTAGAAATAATAATAATACCATCATCATTATTATAATTATTACTATATTCATTATTATTTCTAATATTATCATTATTGTCATTATCCTTATAAAAATGGTTATAATGATGAAAATGACAATAATAATTAGCATAATAATTATTATAACTTCAATAATAATAATAAAAATGATAATTATGACGATAATGACTATTATGATAATAATCATAAAAATATTGACAATAATGATAATAATGATGATAATAATAATAATGGAGTCCATTTACAATGAAATAAAGGCTAGAAGTCATAAAATCCCAAAAGTCGAAAAAACGGCAAAATCTAGCGTATTTCAGCCATATGAGAGAAATGTCGAAAAAAAACTTTTTCGCTTTTAAAGGATAATTATGATGATTTTCACAATAATTCAGATAATTATGATGATTTTCATGATAATTCCTTTATTAAAGACAACAATGATGATAATTATGATGATAATGTCAATAATAATGATAAATTCATGATTATTATGATAATTCTGATGATTACTGCAATAACTAACTCTATTCTAATAATTTTCGTACCAATAATGACAGTAGAAATAATAATATATCATTATCATTGTTATTATAATTATTACTATTGTCGTTATTATCTCCAAAATGATCATTATTGGCATTATCATTATAAAAAATAGTTATAATGATTAAAATGACAATAACAATTGGCATAATAATTATTATAACTGCAATAATAATAATAATAATAATAATAATAATAATAATGATTATGACGATAATGACTAGAATGAGAATAATCATAAAAATAATGACAATAATGATGATAATAGTAATAATGGAGTCCATTTATAATTAAGTAAAGGCTAAAAGTTATAAAATCCCAAAAGTCGAAAAAAAGGCAAAATCTAGCGTATTACAGCCTTTTGAGAGAAATATCGAAAAAACCTTTTTCGCTTTTAAATGATAATTATGATGATTTTCACATTCAGGTAATTATTATGACTTTCATGATAATTCCTCTATTAATGACAATAATGATGATAATTATGATGATAATGACAATAATAATGAAAATAATGATACATTCATAATTATTATGAAAGTTTTCATAATTACTGCAATAATAGCAATAATTAACTATATTCTAATAATTTTCGTACCAATAATGACAGTAGAAATAATAACAATATCATTATCATTGTTATTATAATTATTACTATTGTCGTTATTATTTCTAAAATTATCATTATAAAGTATCATTATAAAAATAGTTATAATGATGAAACTGACAATAATAATTGGCATAATAATTATTATAACTGCAATAATGATAATAATGATAATTATGACGATAATGACTATAATGATAATAATCATAAAAATGACAATAATGATAATAATGATGATAATAGTAATAATGGAGTCCATTTATAATGAAATAAAGGCTAAAAGTCATAAAATCCCAAAAGTCGAAAAAAAACTTTTCGCTTTTAAATGATAATGATGATGATTTTCACATTAATTCAGGTATGATGATTTTCATGATAATTCTCTATTAATGACAATAATGATGATAATTATGATGATAATTACAATAATGATGAAATTCATAATTATGATAATTTTGATAAATTACTGCAATAATAGCAATAATTAACTCTATTCTAATAATTTTCGTACCAAAATGACAGTAGAAATAATATCATTATGATAATAACAATAATAACCACATGTTTCATTAGGAAAAAAAAAGTCCACAAATTAGATTTATCACCATTCTTTATGTTTTTTTGTTGTACTATCTATTATTCTGTGTTTAGAAGGAAATTAGAAATTGGGGAGTGAATAATTTTATATATTCTTTTCTTCCTTGCATCCTCTGAATTTCATATACGTAATCATAAATAAGCACTGTTGATTTCTGATCACTGTTTGGCATATGATATAATGGGATTATCACCACTATCATAATTGTTATCATTACTAGTAGTATTATCATTACAGGTAGTATTGTTTTTATCATAATTGTTTATATTGTTATCACGACTATTATTAGTTAATATTATGTTTGTGATGTTTTATGTGTCGTAACAGTAGTAGTGATATTTGTCATAATAGCAGTAATATTATCATAATCCAACTCTGTTGATGAAGGTAATAATAATAATAATACTGATAATAATAAATGTTTATCTATATATACAAGTTTCTCCTATGTAGTCTCAGAATCCTTGTTTTCTTACGTATACTGTGTTCAAAGAAAACAGTGATATTTGCCTCACGCTCTATTTCTTTTTTTTTTCTCTCTCTCTTCTTTTCGTGTCTTTCTTTTAATACATCTCTATAATTTGATTTAAAAAAATACTTTTAAGTATTCAGGATGTGTTAATGGTAATTACTATTTTGCCACAGAAACATAGGCTTATTCATATGATGCCTGTGGTTGGTAAAATTGTATGTATATTTATCTGTATCTATATTTATCTATCAGTCAATCAATCACTGTAAGGACTAAGTGACCAATATATCGCACATCCTGTATTGGAAGACATGACAACGTGACACTACTGTCAACACACCAAAATGTTTAGTTTGCAGGAAAATTGTGTATATGTTTTGAGCAATTGCAAGTGTACTTCATTCATTTTGTTTTGTTGTCATTTTCCTTGTCTTTGGCAATTTGATTAATATCGTTTTGCTTTCTGTGTAATGAACTCTTCAAATCCCTTCAGCTTATTTACGTTTTTGCTTGGACAAATGATGTCAACATATCTATTTACTAATGCGTTTAAAAAGAATACGCCCCAATGCCCAAGCTGTACCAAGAAAAAGAAAGCGATTTGGCATCAGATTGTGTTAGAATTGCAGACGTAAAGCTTTTATCATAATTCTGATACCTGTAATAACAAAAAAGTGGAGAAATTTGAACGAGGTTGGTCAAATTATAATTTTAATGGTTGGCTGAAAGTGTATATAGTTTTTAGAATGTATCAACTGCGCGCCTGTCATTTTGGTGCTAATATTGGAGTCGGATATGTTTTGCAATACAGTGAAAGGATAAGGGTTGCTATGGCAACAAGATTTTCAGGAGCTGATAGTGTCAAACTTCAGTAATTTCTTCCAGCTCGAGTCTAGATTGAAATGTACGTGTAGGTCGTTATGAAACAGGAACAATTAGCTCTCATGATTGGAGAAACAGCGCGGCCGACAATAAAGAAACACACAGTACAAAATAAATAATCAGCATTTTAAAGTAGTTTGTAACAAATACCTTTACAATTATATCTTGAAGAGACGTGAGAGAGGAGCCACTGCCACCATCCATTTAGTTGGCGTGTGTATATATGGGAACGTGTGTATATATAAGAAGAATGATAGTGTAGAAGGCGGATGTGGGTAAAGTAGCGAAAGAGTGCAAATGCAGTCTGTGTGTGTAGTGTATATGTATGGTGCGAGATCACCAAGGTTGGTAAACGTGAACTGAGACGAGGAGAGGCGTGTGTAGTGAGATTCCTCTAACGCAACTAAGCAGATAACCACTTTGATAAAATTAGTAAAAAGAAATAAAACTTGTGCCATTGGAGCTAGGTATCTGGGTTGTCAACTACCCTTTTAGCATTCTCTTTCAATCATTGTCAAATTCGGGCTTTGATAAAAGCAGCATGTTTAAAAATATTTATTTTTGCATAGTTAAACGAATTGATAAAGCACAATAAAACTAACGATGTAGTAAAATGACACTAAAATACGAACATAAAATGAAACGAAGACAATAAAACAAATAATGAAATAAGGTAAAATACAATCTAATAAAATGAACGGTTAAGCAAAAGGAACTTGAAACATCAATAGAACGGCAAAACAGAACAGAACACAGTAAAACAAACGATGAAACAAAATACACTTAATACATTATAACACTGAACATAACAACGGTAAACACAGTAAAACACAAACGATATAATAAAAATCCCAAAGATGATAACAAGATATGCAGGTGAACGAGGTCACTTTTATCGAATAAATACCTGACCAATTATTTCTTACAACCTATAGTAACTATCTCCACGACCACGACAGGTGAAAGCCCATTCCGGGGTTCCACGGACTGTCTTCATCAAGGCAGACCACCAGCAAGAATCCCACCTTCTTTGTGTGTGTACTTACCATGTTGTTTGTGGGCGGGAATAGCGTAAAACGTTGGTTCTTTTTTTTCTTAAGAAATCTTAAAACCCATATGAATGAAAAATCGATTCTAAATTAATGTAATAAAACAAGTTAGAATGAAAATCCATAAAAACTAAATCAAAATAATTGTGCAAAAACCACCAATATTAAAATCACTTCAGATACTTTATATGAAACACCTGAATAATCCAAATTAAAAAGGAAAAATATTTTAGATAATTAAGATTTAATGGACCTCAAATCTTTATTAGAAAATATTTATAAAAAAATTTAACATGTAAAAATAAAGAGTATCATTTTCGGGGGGGTAAACATAAAACAATACAAAAAATACAAGAAAATTATTTGTTTGATAAAATAAAATGTTTGGCAGAAGAACGTGAGCGAGCATCCTCCTCACTTCGCGAGATAAACACCCTTTCTCGGGGCCTGTTGTTGATTTCCGAGTTAGGAGAAAGCGTCACTTTGTAGAGCACTGGGTAAAGGGGCGACGTCAGTAAGGTAACCCAACAACCCCCTTGGAAATAGTAGGGCAAAATAACGCCACCTCGCGTGTCCCACCAGGTATGGATGTTGCCACGCTGAGGTCATCGTTTTATTTTTTGTTTGCCCGTGGGAGAGTTGGAGGTAAGAAAGGATGTTTCATTGTTATTTCATTACCTCCTGGAGTGATCGTAAGATATTTTGCGAAGACGATTATTACAAGGATTTGATCCTCGCCCCCTACACACACACATTTTGCCTGTTGTAACCGTGATAACAGGCAGAGTTGCATTCGGCATCCCCAGTGTCCTATAATACATAAGTTAATGATGCCACGTTAAAGTAAAAACGGACCTCATATTCCAGTGAAGCCATGATTTATGGCCCACAGTCTATGACTCAAGTGAACACGATAAAATTAAATTTATCCATATTTTTAGGGTATATGGCAAATAAAGATAATTGCAAGCTAATTGCTCGTTGGAAGCAGGAGCAGATGTCTCTTTTTGAAGACATAGATGAAGTAGTCAATGTAGATGCCGCAGTTATCGGTATCATCATCATTATCATTGTTACTATCATTATTTTTACTGTTATAGTTATTATCATCTTCATTATTATCATTAGAGTCCGGTGGCAGAGAGTATACCCGGACTTGAGAAATATTTAATGATTTTGTTGCTGTTTCTGGTAGGCCTGAGACTACCGATGAAGAATCAGTCGAGCGCAAAGTTCGCACCCTTGAAGTTTGTTTTTTTTTGTGACCGATATTCAAAATGGCCGCTGCCGTTGATAATAATAAAGAATGATAATAATAACAGTAGTAGTATAATAATAATCCTAATAATCATCATTATCATCAGTAACTAAAACTCAGCCTATTCTTGTCTCAGGATCCTGGTTTTGGTTTCATATTCTAAGTTTGCGGGGGCTAGAAATCGATTGAAACATATTTCATATACTTCCGGTGATATTTAACTAGATTTCCTTTAAATTCGCGAGGGACATAATAATGGCAATACGAAAGGATCATTTATTAATGTATAGCCCCCAAGTTTGTCTATATCGATGCTTTTCAGAATCCTAGCAGACGGTACTATCTTTCTCTTCATTTTGGTCATTCTGATATTTTCATGTTCATGCTTATTTTCACTTCTTGAAAAAGAACTGTTACTTTGTGCATATTCCTTTATACATATTCTTTTTTGTAGGTTATTGCCATAATAAATCTATTATACATAAATATCCTCAATTGATTATGGTATTTTATTCTAGATGCCAAATGTAAGTGAAGAGAGCATATTGCAACATCGCGGAGCACAAAATAATGAAAATAGCGCAATAATTAGATTTCTCATTTTAATCATAAACACAGTCTCTAATATCCAACACTCGAAAGTCTACACAAAATCCTCTTGATAATCATGATCTTCTACTGAGTAGTCCTCTGATTTGTGCTGTTATCACCACCCTAACACGCACAGAAAATTAACATGATAATTGGGCTGAGCGATGATTACTCATGCCTGATCAGCCTCAGCGTATATGTATCCATAATAATTTAGGTGTAAATCTGGTGGATTGAGAGCACATTCCAGAAAGCTGCTTATAACTTGCTTTTTGTGACGTGCTTTTCAATTACTTTTATCGTCGGTGGACGATATCTCAGAGCTGGTGCGGAGTTTAGCTTCTTTTACGACATTTTACAATACTGAAGTATATATCGAAGTGATGCCATATTCTCTTCAAGTGAAATCCATAACAAGCAGCAATTAATTCGGAGACTTCATAAACTACAACCAGAATTTGTTCTTCAACGTTGCCTAACTTGCTAAGAGTCTTTATTAATTAATTTGTCTTTTTTACGAATGACAGTACATTTACTATGTCACATGCCGAAACAGCATGAACAGGAATTAGATCTCCAACAATGTCATAATATGTCTCCACATTTGATTTGATATAAATACTTGATCAAGTAATACTGGTGTCTTTCCACATAAAAATGAGCTAATAAAACAAACACATGTGTAATCTGCAATAATGTTGATGGTCTTCTTTCCATCTCAGCCAGATTAACCTGTTGAATGATAATTAAATAAGCTTCCTCATGTGTACTGCGATCTGGTCTCGTGTGGAAGTCCCATATCCCAGGTACAAGTCCCGTAGTGAAATAGGGTCTAATTATGTGCGTTCTTGGCTTCTTGTTGTTTCGAAATAAAGCACAGCATTGACAGGCAATAATAATAATAATAAACACTAAAGAAAATAAATAGATGATAAGATCCTCATTCGGGAGGGACAGGTTACCACTGAAAGAAGGACTTGGGTTCTTAAAAAGTGGTCATCTCTGGCTGGTGCTGGCCAATACACTATGAACCTTCTTGGTTGTAAACAAAATTGATATCACATGAACATGTCCAGCAATTCCCAAACCGACATGAAATAGGGTCAGACACTACCTTATCTTGATGCTCCAGTAACGCCACAGTAAGGGTAATCCATGGGGAACACATAAACACCGAGTCCAGAGATAACTCCCTTTCAGGTTTAAGGATAAGGCTAAGTCCGATATGCGAAGTTGAACCTCGCCCGGGTTATGAGGGGAGCCCGGCCTGTGCCGACTAATGCCGACTCGATGAATGTGAGTTTAGTCCTTACCCACCGTGATGCCAATCCAGAGTGGTAACCTCCAGTGTTCATTAACAATAAAGAAAAATAAATATGTAAAGCAAACAGCTCCAACCCCCCCCCCCCAAAAAAAAAAAAAAAAATCACCGTTAACAGACCGTGAAACAGTAAGCTAAAGTCTTTAGAATAAAAACAGAACAGACTAAAATCACAGAACAATGTGTAAGATTCACCGAGTGTCTTCTTTGAGCCTTCATTAATTAGTAAGTTCCATAATTAAGTAGATGGCGTGACAGGTCATATTAATAAAACAAGTACCCGAGATCCAATTGAAATTTATAATAATAAAATTTAAATTGAAGTAATTCTAAAAAAAACAACATAAAATCCTTAAATAACGCAAACTAAATGAATAATTCCAAAATGCGTGGAGGGTGGTCGTTATTGTGAAAATAATTTCTTTAAAAGCATCTTTAAAGGACTTTATAAATTGGATAAGGACCGATAAAATTCGCAAAATAAAAATCTGTTACCTGGTTTATTTTCGTCGGGCAACTCGAGGTGTCATGGCGTCAGTTTTGATGATTATTCACTGAAACCATAACCTATAAAATAACTATTTTCCGTCCTTTTTGAAAACTGAAAAGATGACATGACACCATGACACCTTCAGTTACTACTGATCTAGCCTTCCCCCTTTTTCGTCCCTCAAAGATTCTAATTGTTCGTAACCCGAGAACTCGAAGAACAATATTTCAATAGCTTTATTTATCCAGTGCACATCAAGAACATGGCTTGGCATTAAAAATAGCATGGTCGTGTTGATGTTGGCGAGAATCATCTCCAGCGTGTTTGAGCGCCGCCCGCTGGATTACTCAAAGTTCGAGACCGGATTCGGGACCAAGGATCGAGGGTGTCAAGGGCACTAGGGTCAAGGATTGGGGTACAAGGACGTAAGATAAAGAAAAGGAACGAAAAGGAGAGAAATAAATCTAAGCCAAGAGATGGAGATGAAAGAAATTAGTAAGATATTACCAAAGGAAAGGGAAAATAGTAGAAAACCAGGAAGAAATTAAAATGCGAAAAAAGTGGCAGAAAAGAATAGATCACAAAGTAAAGGAATGAGCAAAAGTGAACGAAATGAGTGAACGAGGAAAGCGAGTGAAAGAAAACGAAAGAAAGTAGGAAGAGCAGACGAAAGAGAATATGAAGTAAACAGAGTGCAAGTTTCAGAGAAGGGTAAATGAAAGAGAGAGAGAGATGAGTAGAAAGGGAGGGGGGGGATAAGAGGTAAAAAGGGGACTAAGGGAAACAAGGGTAAGGAGGAAAAGGGAGTAACAAGGAAAGGGGCACCTTTCAGGATAAATGAAGGGGGGTCAGAGACCTCACACCACAGGCCCTCTCTCCTGTGGTGTGCAGGGAGAGTTCACCCAATTGGCGAGGCATTATTGTCACTCACTTGGCGTGATTCTCCAGAGCTAAAGCCTCCAGACTTGAGCTTGATTACGATATTATTTGACAACAAACTACACAGAGAGCTCCGCCAATTTCTCGTGGTTCGCCGCGACAATTGGCCAGGCCTTCTCTTGTAGTAAGTGCCCCACTACCGCTCCCTTGGAGAGCGAGGTTTCAAACCAGGTCTGGACCCTCTGGTCCTGGACATAGTTTGTGGCCACGCACCAAGGGCGTCTTTTCGGTGTCTTACTCTTGCCCTCTCTTTCTGATTTCCTGGTGCAGCCTGGGCCTGCGGGAAACGTTGATTTCCAACATTCGCCTGGGCTGCGGTGACGTGATCACACCCCCCTTGTAGCAGGATTGGGGTGCAGAGCGTTTACCACACCAAAACTCCAAGTTCAGCCCACCCAGGGGGATCTCCTGTCCTGTGGTGCTGAAGGGTCGAGTGTAGGGATCAGAGCTTTTTTTGTGAGGCCCTTCTTCAGACCTCACCCAGAGAGGAGGTATAAAGATAACCCCCGAAAGGGGAGAAATCACTTTCCAACTCTCTAATGACCACAAAATGAATCCGACCATGGCAGTCACCCTGGAGCCTTTCAAGGCTGCAGGGGGCGAAAGAAAACCCAAAAGCAGGCCGAACGTGTCCGGCCTGCTGAACCGAGCAAGGACAAGACAGAAACACCAAACACAAAGTCTGTCCTTGCACACCAGACTGAGGGAAGCCTGAACTCCCCTCAGAACTCCCTCAGTCAAGAAGGGGCTCCAGCTGTACCAGCCAAAACAGCTGCCCCACTTCCAAAGGCCTTAAACCCCTGCAAAGGGGAGGCATGAAGCGACGAAGGGTGGAGACTGACTCTGATGATGAGGCAGAACACCCCAAGTCGACTAACGCGGTTTAAGGTACCAAAAAAACCTGAAGACTTCGACAATGCATACCAGCTGGTAAGGGCATTGGAGAAGGAAAGAAATGTGAGATTATCAATCCGAATCTCCAGAGATGAGGGCATGATCATTGCCCCCAAAGACAAAGCCACCATGAACTTCCTGCAGGAAATCAAGGTGCTTAAAGATGGGAGGAAGGTGTGTATCTCACCACTGACCTCCCAAGAGAAAAAAATCCAAGATGGTGCTACTTGGCTTTCCACTAGGGTTCGACGTGGAGGTGATCACGTCTCTACCACAAGTGGTGAGGCTTCCCGCATGACCAAAGGGAAGTCTCCAACCAGGCAAGTCCTTGTTATCCTCAAGGGAGCCCAATCACCACCCTTGATCTGGGTAACTGGGGCTCATACAAGCTCAGGACATATGTGCCAGAGCCCTTGAGGTGTTTCACGTGCCAAAAATTCGGGCATCACCAGGCCAACTGCAAGGCCAAAGCCAAATGTGGTGTTTGCAGCGAGGCACACGAAACGGAAGTGTGTATTAAGGCACACAAAGATGGCCAGAAGGACACAACAGCCAAGTGTCCAAACTGTGCCAAAAAACATCATGCCTGGAGTCTGGCTTGCTCTGTCACGAAACAGGCAGTGATTAAAAAGCAGGAGTTAGCCAAAAACGTCCCGACTTTGTCCCTGCGCCCCCAGGTACCCATGTCTGGGGTCAAAACAAAAAACAAAATAAAAAGGAGAAGACTCCCCGACCTCCTAAGAGGAAGGAGTCGCCCCCACAGAGAAAATTGGATACCTCTAACAGAGAGGAATTCCCCGAGCTTGCTAGTGGCAAAACACAAAAAAGAACCAAAGGGAAAAACGTTCAAAGCCCACAGCAATGGTCCCCCAGTAGATGATAATCTTTTCTTTGACGAGAAAGATATGACTCTCCTGTTGAGTGCTGTAGTTTCTGCAGTAGCAACAGCCTTGGGGAGGCCAGTGAGGAGGCGGAGAAAGCAGTGCAGGTCGCCATGACGGCTATGACCCAAACTGTGGCAGCTCTGAAGGGAAGGAAGCTAGAAGCCTCCAAACCGATAACGAGCAGCGCTCCCCTCCCCAAATCCTCGGATGACAGGCTAGCTTCAAAAGAAACATCACATAAAACCCCAGCTAGTCTGTCAGGACAGGCTGAAACTGTGCAGCAGGCCGCGTCTGTACAGCCAAAGTCTCGTCCTCCGAACCAAGGTGACACTTCCAACCTAGGCCCTACATCCCCTGGTAAGGCCTTAACCGGAGTGTCTGACTTAGAGGAAGTTGTACAATCCTCAATCAATGAGGATCTGTATTTATCTGATGCCACCAGCACTGGGGCATCAAGATGAAGCAAGTGACACTGAGTAACCATCATGGCACACAATCTAAGCATACTGCAGTGGAATATCTGTAGCTATAAAAGCAAGAACTCATTTCTCCAGTCCATTGTGCGAGCAAGGAGCATTGACGTCGTCATGCTCCAGGAGACACTAACAATGGGATCCGTGTGCTTCTCAGGATATCATGCCTTCACCACTCCAAACCTGGATGGTGCTAGAGGCCTGATGACCCTGGTAAAAGAAGCTATCCCTTGCTCCTTAATAGCCAATCCGCCGCACTGTGGAGATGGTGTTGAATCTCTTGCTGTTGAGATTCAGCTACCTGGGGGCTCTATAAAAATATACAATATTTATAGCAAACCACTGTGTGAGAGGTTAGATCTAAACCAGGTCTGTGCTACAGCAGCACAAGACCGAGTGATCATAGGGGGAGACTTCAATGCACACATGGCCATGCTGAATCCCCGCAAAAGGCCGAACGCGGCAGGCATTCACATAGCAGAAGTGCTTGAGACATTCCCTGAGATCGCTCTTCTCAACACCAAAGAACCAACGCATGTGAAGGGAGGGGTCCTAGACCTCACCTTTGCCACTGCAACAATGGTGGAGAGAATTCGATGGTGTGTTGATGATACAGTTACTAGTGATCACTACGGCATAGTCACCACACTAATGGATGCAGGTCCAGCCCAAAGACCACATCACATTCCTAAATGGAAAACTGACAAGGCCAACTGGTTTGCCTTCCAAGAAGGCTTGGCTCGATGTCTGAAAGACAATGAACCCAATAACGATAATGAAGATGTGGATGTGCTAGAGGCAAGGCTAATCCAGGCCATAAACCAGGCAGCCTCACAAACCATTCCCAAAACTCGTCCATGGTCCAGAACTCACAAAGACGCCTGGTACTATAATGACGAGATCAAAGAGGTCAACCACAGGGTTAATATGTGTAGAAAAAACTTCCGACGGCAAAGATCTCCCGACAATCTGGCCCTGCTGAGGGAAGCTGTTGTGGATGCCAAGGAAACTGCCAACAGAGTAAGGCAGGAAAAATGGCTGGAATGGTGCCAGTCTTTTGGGTACCAGACCAGCCTTACAGAGCTGTGGAAACGGGTCAGGCAAGCGACAAGCCGCCAAGCCCCGAAATGCACTCATCATGACCCACAATCAGAGGCTAACAGATTGGTGCTTGAGTTCTCTGCCAGAACCAGCACAACAATCTGCTCCAATGATGAGAGAAAAACAACAAAACTTAAATCCAGAAAGACTTGCTCTCATAAGAGACAAGGCACTCGAAGCTGATGAAGCAGATGCCTTGTTCTCTCTTAGGGAACTAAGAAAATCATACAAATCCAGTTCTGGGTCAGCACCGGGATCTGATGGATCTCTCACCCCATCATTTCGCATCTAGGCCTTGCAGGAGAACTTGCATTCTTGCAGGTTATCAACAAATCCTGGCAAACAGCCACGGTGCCCCAGAGCTGGAAACAAGCCACAATAGTTCCCATCCAAAGCCAAAGGAGCCTGGCAAGTACCGCCCCATCTCTCTTCTCAGCTGCCTGGGCAAAACAGCTGAGAAGATGGTACTCAACAGGCTCCAATGGAAAACGGTCCCCCCATGAACACCTGCATGGGTTCACAAGGGGTAAGAGCACTGCTCATAGCATTTCCACACTCTTAAGCACAATCTGCACTCGCCCGCCGTGGTTGTCTTCCTTGACCTGGAGAAGGCTTTTGAATTGGCAAGTCCACTTGCCATTCAAGAGACCCTAATCCACAAAGGAGTCAAAGGCAGACTCTTGGCCTGGATAGCTGACTATTTTAAAAATAGATCAGCAAATGTCAGATTTCAAGGCCACCTCTCACAGCACATGCCACTTGAAAATGGAACTCCTCAGGGAGGGGTTCTTAGTCAGCCCTGTTTAATACCCTCATGTCCAACATACTCGACATTCACCTGCCAGAGGGATGCAAGATCATCTCTTATGCAGATGACTTGGCAATCATAGCCTCTGGCAACCACTGCCTAACTAGGGCTCAGCGTTGTCTGAACCTGGTGTCTGAAGAGTGTTGTAGGACGGGTCTAAAAATATCAGCAGCAAAATCCAAAGCAATGGCACTGAGAACCAATGTCAGAAACAAAAAACTCACCATACAGGGTATGGATCTGGAATGGGTGAAGGAATATCTATACCTTGGTGTATGGATAGGACACACACTCACTTTCAAAAAGGAGATCCAATACCTGCTTGACAGAACCAAGGAAAGACTGTCAGTCATGAAAGTCATGACAGGGAGACACATAGGAGCAGGACACAAAGTACTAAGATCATTCTATGTACATGCTGTCCGTCCTATTATTGACTATGCATCTGTCGCCCTCATTGCTTCCAGCACAACATTAAAAGAAAAACTGGAAACAATACAAAACGAAGCAGCCAGAATCATTCTAGGTGCACCTAAGTGGACAAAGGTCATCAACCTGGAAACTGATTTACCGTCCGTGGACACTAGAATTGATCTAATGGCAGCACAGTTCCTTTCCAAGGTCCTGCAGGCACCCACAAACTCCTATTTAAGACAAAGAGTTCTCAGACGCCTACAACAAGATTATCAGTTGTTTGCAGACAATTCCTGGCTCACACATACAGCCAGAGTTTTGATACGCTTTTAACTAAAAGATTCATTGCTTGCCAAGGGTATGGACTCCCCCCACCCTGATTACAAAGAACCCCCGCCGTGGGCAAACGAAATGATCGAATTCTCAATTTTAAATCTCACAATGAGAAAAAATCAATATTCCATGCCTAGCCTAAAGGCACAAGCACAAAGGGTCATTGAACAAATAACTCCGCCGGGTAGTATAACTTACTACACGGACGGATCCGTGGATCCAATAAACCATACTGCAGGCGCCGGCTTTGCAACAAAGGATACCACAGCATCCATTAGGGTCACTGACAATGCCTCAACGCTTCAGGCTGAAACGGTTGCGATCATGGAAGCATTGACACACGCGTCCCTGAGGGGAGGGCACGTTGTCATTCACTCAGATTCAAGAGCAACTATTGACAGTTTACAGCATAGCATGCCCCCAGATAACATCTACCTCTTGACAACAGTATTATACATAGCCCAAAGAATCCTTAGTCAAGGTAGAAGAATCATCATAAACTGGGTCCCAAGCCACATAGGCATACAAGGGAACGAGCTTGCTGATAAACTAGCCGAAAAGGGCAGGGGTATGCCCCCATCCTCCATGATCGTTAAACCCAGCCGAAGGGGACTGAGCCAAGGTACCAAAGCTGCAGCGTGTGCGGTCCTCCGGGGAGCACATAGAGAAAACATCACAAAATCGCTCGCTGCCAAGTGGTACTCAGATGCTTCAGGCTATGAGCCACTGGCCCTTCCTCCAAACACAAAAAGAGGTACCGAAGTCATACTATTCAGACTAAGACTAGGTTACCAATGCGCTTGGCAAATTATTGACAGTGAGTCTGGGAGGTCATGTAAACACTGCGGCGAGCCTAACGCCACCCTGTTACATTACTTGCAGAATTGTGTACACATACAATTTCTGAGACAGGGACCACCCACCACAGCCGCAGGGCTGGTAAAAAGGGTGTGCAACATGCTTTCACCATGGCAGCTGGATCGCTTGCTTGCAATCCAGCCACCGCGGTAAGCATGCAGTTCAAAGAAAACATTTGAGTTAACTAGAAAAAGTTAACACAGGCCGGGCCACCCCAGAGAAAAGGCCCGGGCGAAGCATGACTTCGCAAATCTAACTGAACTGAACTGAGACCTCACACTAGTTCCTTCCACTGTGTGGTACAGTAGGCGATGATTGTTAGAGATATTTACAGATGAAAGTAAAAAGCTGGAACTTGTTTTCTGTAACTGTGGTACACATCTTCGGTACCTCACGTATTAAGAGATAGCTGATGGCGACGACAAGCATTCTGTAGTGGACGTGTGGCACCCCCACTATGATTCAGTCCAGACTTAGCGAGTTCTTGACAGTAGCAGCACCTCGCTCAGCGCCATCTGCAGCAGCCACCTGCACCGTTTTTCGTATTTTTATATTTGATTTACTTTAGCTTTCTTTCGGCTGTCTGAAGTTTTTATTTTTGTTTCTTTTAACGGCAAATTGAATTTCACTTTCATTTTCATTAATTTTATTGAAGAAAAAATTTCGACAAGATGAAAGAGCCAATAAAAACTGTCGCCTTATCGCCAAACTCTCTTGGGTAGTTGGCTCGTCCGATCAGCCTAGTGTTGCTCACGGAGTGCCCGGCCTCACTGGGCGTCTCTTTTTTCTGCTTTGAAGTTTACAAAAGAGATAAGTATATTTCCATTCTTTATAAGAGGACAGTTAGGATGTGAATATATATTGCACATTTAGAGATATATATATATATATATATATATATATATATATATATATATATATATATATATATGTGTGTGTGTGTGTGTGTGTGTGTGTGTGTGTGTGTGTGTGTGTGTGTGTGCATATAATATATAATATATATATATATATATATATATATATATATATATATATATATGTGTGTGTGTGTGTGTGTGTGTGTGTGTGTGTGTATATATATATATATACACACACACACATACATACATAAATTCTTCACGACTGTGTTAATCTACCTGTTCATCTCTATGATACGACGCCTCAATGACAAACCTATTACGGTATATATGATATATAAATATACTATATATATGTGTGTGTGTGTGTGTGTGTGCTTGTGTGCGTATGAGTGTGTGTGTGTGTGTGAGAGAGAGAGAGAGAGAGAGAGTATATATGTACATATAGACATATGCATATAAATATGTATATATATATATGCATATATACATAAGTATACATATATTTACATATGTGTATGTATATGTATATATATATATATAATATATATATATATATATATATATATATATTATATATATACATGTATAAACATATACGAGGTGTGTCAGAAAAGTTAAAGGATTGATGTCGCCAAAAAATATTTCAAACCCAAATTTTCCCCTTCAAAGTTATCCCCCTGGAGTCTAACGCACTTTTTCGTCCTTCTCTGCCACGCTCACATGCACTCCTGGAAGGATTCTTCCGGGATCCTCCACAATTCCGTCGAAGAGAGATGCTTTTCTCGGCCAGGAAATGGCGGATGCTCGGGCATTGTAAGCGTTGTCATGGTGAAGCAGCCACGCCACAAGTTGTCCTGCCACAACCGAACGAAGCAAACGCTGCAGTATCTCTGTTGACATTTGTGTCAAGAACTCACAGTGGACGATCCCCTGATTTATGACAGCTTTTATGTATATATATATATATATATATATATATATATATATATATATATATATATATATATATAAACACACACACACACACAGTTTACATCAGATCAGGTCAGAACACATCAGATCAGGTGAAGTCACATCAAATACGGTCAGATCAGGTCAGGGTAGATCACATCACATCAGATTACACTAGATCAGGCCAAATCACATCAGATCACATTACACCAGGTCAAGAAAAATCAGATACGTTCAGATCACATCAGATCAGATTAGATCATATTACATCTGGGGGTGATTGCTTCAGATCATGTCAAATGGCATCAGATAAGGTCATGTCGTATCAGATGGGGTCATCACATCAAACCAGGTCAGATCACATCAAATCATATGAGATCAGGTCAGATTACATCAGATCAGATCAGTTTAGATCACATCAAATATTAAATAAAGTCAGATTACTTCAGATCACATCAAATCAGATCAGATCAGGTATAATCTCATCAGATAAGGTCAGGTCACATCAAATAAAGTCAGATCAAATTAGATCAGACCAGATTTCATCAGATTTGGTCAGATTACATCATATCAGGTTAGATCACATCAGATCAGGTCAGATAATATCAGATCAGGTCAGATTACATCAGATCAGTTCGCACACATTAGAACACTTTAGATGAGCTCAGGTCACAACAGATCAGGCTAGAACACATCAGATTACATCAGATTACTTCATATCACATGAGATCAGGTTATCACATCAGATCAGGTCAGGTCACATCAGGTCAGATCAGTTTAGATCACATCAAATATTAAATAAAGTCAGATTACTTCAGATCTGGTCAGATCACATCAAATCAGATCAGATCAGGTATAATCTCATCAGATAAGGTCAGGTCACATCAAATAAGGTCAGATCAAATTAGATCAGACCAGATTTCATCAGATTAGGTCAGATCACATCATATCAGGTTAGATCACATCATATCAGGTTAGATCACATCAGATCAGGTCAGATAATATCAGATCAGGTCAGATTACATCAGATCAGTTCGCACACATTAGAACACATTAGATGAGCTCAGGTCACAACAGATCAGGCTAGAATACATCAGATTACTTCATATCACATGAGATCAGGTTATCACATCAGATCAGGTCAGGTCACATCAGGTCAGGTCAGGACACATCACGTCAGGTCAGATCACATCAGATCAGGTCAGATTGCTTCAAATCAGGTCAAATGACATCAGATATTGTCAGATGGCTTCAGATCAATTCAAATCATATCAAAGGAGTTCATCAGGTCAGGTCAGATCAAATCAAATAAAGTCACATCATCATCATATGAGATTAGGTCAAATTACATATCATATCGAATCGGGTCAAATCACATCACAACAAATCAGATCACAACCGATCAGATTACATCAGATCAGTTCAAATAACACCCGATTAGGTTAGATCACATCAGATCAGGTTAGATCACATCAGATCAGGTCAAATGACCTTAGGTGAACTCAGATAAATTCATATCATATCAGATGAGGTCATCACACCAAGCCAGGTTAGATCACACCAGATCAGGTCAGATTGACCTCAGATAATGCTAGATGATCAGTTCACATCATATCAGAGGAGTTATATTACATCAGATAAGATTAGATCACATCAAATCATATGATATCAGTTCAGATTACATCAGGTCAGGTCAGGTTACATAAAGTCATATCAGATCAGTTCAGATCACATCAAATACGGCCAGATCACATCAGATCAGATCGAATCACCTCATATCACATCAAATATCAGATCGAGTCAGAGCACATCATATTACGTCCCATTAAATCAGATCAGGTCAAGTCACATTAATTACGATCAGATCAAATCATATCAGGTCCGATTACATCAAATCAGACCAGATAATATCATATCAGATCAAATCACATCAGGTAAGGTCAAATCTAATAAGGTGAGATTAAATCAGAATAAGTCAGATTGCCTTATATCAGATCATATATGATCATGTCATATTACATCAGGTCAGGTCAGCTTAAATCAGAACAGATCAGATCACATCAGATCAAGTCAGGTCACATCAAATACGGTTAGATCACATCAGAATATGTCAGGTATTATCAAATACGACCAGATTACATCATATCAGGTGAGACGACATCAGGTAAGTTCATGTCACATTGCTTCAAATCAAGTCAGGTCATATCATATAAGATCAGTAAAAATCAGATATAATCAAATCTGATCATATCGGATCACATCAAATCAGGTGAGAATAAATCATATTCAGTCAAATTACATCAGTTTCTAGCATATTAAATGAGGTCATCATATTAGGTCAGGTCAGATCACATATGATCAGGTAAGATTACATCACATCAGGTCAGATTACATGACAGATCATGGCAGATTACATCAAATTAAGTCTGATTACATCACATCACATGAGATCAGGTGATCACATCAGGTCAGGTCAAATTACAGCTGATCACATTGGTCAGGTCAAATCACATCACATAAGGTCAGGACATATCAGATAAGTTAAAAAATTATCAGATCAGGTCGGATCACATCAAATCAGATCAGGTCATATCACATCAGATCAGGTCAAATAATATCAGAACAGGTCAAATCACATCAGATCAGGTCAGATCACATCAGATCATGGCAGATTACATCAGATTTGGTTACATCACATCACATGAGATCGGGTCATCACGTAAAATGACAACTGATCATATCGGTCAGGTCAAATCACACCACATCAGGTCAGGACAAATCTGATAAGGTCAGGACAAATCAGATAAGGTCAGATCACATCAGATCAGGTAATATTACATCAAATAAGGTCTGATTATATCAGATCAGGTCAGATCACATCAGATAATGCCAGACTGCTTCAAATCAGGTCAGATGACTTCAGATAAGGTTAGATCACATCAAATCAGATCTGATCTTATACACCATGTCAGGTCAGATACATATATGTATATAAATAAATATATATGTATCTATGTCTTATCTAAATGTACATATATATACATATCTATACACACCGACACATATGTGTGTGTGTGTGCGTGTGTGTATTCAGGTCGGTCAGAATACATTATATGAGGTCATATTACATCAGATCAGGTCAAGTTACATAAAATACGATCAGATAAAATCAGATCAAGTCAAGTTATATTAAGTACGGTCAGATTATATCATATCAGGCCAAACTAAATCAGATCAGGTTAGCTCACAACAGTTCATACGTCAGATTAGGTCAGATTACATCAGATTAAGTCAGATTACATCAGATCAGGTCAGATTACACCAGATCAGGTAGGTGGAATCACATCAGGTCAGCTCACATAAAATACGGCCAAATCACATATTAAACCATATCAGATCAAGTCAGATTAAATCACATCAAGTCAGATCACTACATACCACATCGGTTAGGTCAGATTACATTAGATCACACCAAATACCGCCAGGTCAGGTCAGATTACATCAGATTGGGCCAGATTATATCATATCATTCAAATTACATCAAAATTTGGTTTGACCACATTAGATCAGGTCAGAATACATTAGATCAGGTCAGATTCCTTCATACCAGGTTAAATCACATCTGACCAGGTCAAATCACATCAGACCAGGTCAAATCACATCAGATCAAATCAGGTCACATCAAAAACGCTTATATCACATCAGATCAGGTCAAATTAATCAGATTAGGCCATATTATATCGCATCAGGGCAGATCACATCAGATTAGGCCAGATTACATCAGGGTGGATCACAACAGATCAGATAAGATTACATCAAATCAAGCCATATCACATCTGATTATATCATATCAGTTCATATCATATCATATCAAATCACTTTACGTCAGATCAGGTCAGATCACATTAGATCAGGCCAGTATACATTAAATCAGGTCAGATTACATCAGATCAGGTTAAATCATATCAAATCAGGTCAAATCACATGAGATCAGGTCATATCAGATATCAGATCACTTCATATCACATCAGATAAAGTTAGATCACATCAAGCCATATCAGGTTACATCAAATCAGGTCAGATATAATTAGATCATGTCAAATCACATCAGAGAAGATCAGGTCACATCACATCAGATCAGGTTAGATTACGTCTGATCACATAAAATCAGGCCAGATTAAATCAGATCAAGTCAGAATACAGTTGATAAGGTCAGATTACATCAGATTATGTCAGATTATATAAGATCAGGCCTGACCACATGAAATACAGTCAGATCAGGTCGAATTACATCAGATCAGGTTGGATCACATCAGATCAATCTGACCTGACCTGATGTGATCCGCTGTGGTCAGATTAGGTCAGGTCACATCATATTCGGTGAGGTCAGGTCAGATTAGATCAGATCACATCGGTCAGGTCACATCAGATTAAATCAGATCATTTCAGAATACATTAGATTAGGCTAGATTAATCAGATCGCGTTAAATCACATCAGATCAAGTCAATTAATATTAGATCAGGCTAGGTCACATCAAATAACGGTCAGGTTAGATCAGGTCATATCAGGTCAGGGCACATCACATCAGAACATTCAATATCACATCAGAACAAGTTAGATTACATCAAGTAATATCAGAACAGATCAGATTACATAAAATCAGTTATGATTACATCAGAAGAGGTCAGGTCACATTAACTACTTTCAGATCATATCAGATCAAGTCAGGTTGTATGAATTAAGGCCAGATCACATCAGATTACATCAGATCAGGTCAGATTAATCAGATCAGGTCAGGCAACATATATAATATAATCAATGATATATAATATAATAACAATATAAACAGATTAGGTCAGATCACATCAGATCAGCATAGATCACATCACATCAAGCCAGATCAGATTAGGTAAAATCACAACAGATTAGGTCAGATCACATCAGATCAGGTCAGATCACACCAGATCAGGTAGGATCACAATATATCTGATCAGCTCAGGTTAGATCAAATCAGGTCAGGTGACAGTGGGTTAGATAACATTATATCAAGTCAGATCAGGTTATATCACATCAGATTCCATCAGATCAGGTCAAATCACATCAGATACAGTCAGATTGCATCAGGTCAGGTCAGATTACAACAAATCACATCAGATCGAGTCAGATCAAGTAATATCACATCAGATCAGGTCAAAACACATCAAATCACAACAAGTCTCAGTATATCAGGTCAGGTCAGATTAGATCACCAGGTCAGATCACATCAGATCAGGCCATTTTATATCAGATCAGGTAAGATCACATTAGATCAAGTCAAATCATATCAGATCAGGTCAGATTACATCAGATCAGGTTAAATCACATCAGATCACAACAAGTCTCAACAGATCAGGTCAGGTCAGATCACATTAAATTCCATCAGATCAGGTCAGATCACATTAGATTCCATCAGATCAGGTCAGATCACATTAGATTCCATCAGATCAGGTCAAATCACACAAAATTAGATCACATCCTGGTGTGATCTGATGTGGTCTAACCATATTTGATGTGACCTGATGTGATTTGACCTGACCGATGGGATTTGTTGTGATCTGACTTGATCTAATTCAATCTGACTTGATCTGGAGTAATCAGATGTGATCTGACCGCATTTGGTATAACCTGACTTGATCTGATGTGATCTGACCGTGTTTGATGTAATCTGACCTGTTCTGATATAATCAAACCTAATTTAATGTATTTTGCCCTGATCTAATTTAATCTGACTGATCTTTCGTAATATCACTGTATTTGATGATCTGCGAAAGATAACCTTATCTACTTGTTTTTGGAGGCACTGTTCAAAGAGAAGGGTATTCTCAGAATAGGGGGCTGTGGGGGGGAATCACAAAGAATCAATCCCACATGGCTGGGCCAAAGTGAGTACTCAAAAGGTTTGCAGAGATAGAAGGACGATGGCGAGAGGAAGATGGGGTGCTTTGCAGAGAAGTAGTTCTGTGGAGGGGCATGTATGTATATATATATATATATAACGTATATATATATATATATATATATATATATATATAATTATAATATATTATATGTGTATCACAGTGACATTATTTTATTTTGTATTCTATTTATAGAGATAGAATTTTTACTAATTGTATCTTACAACCTTTCTTTATGCATATTTACCTTCACCATTTACATTGATCCATGAACTGCCAACAGTGTATATACTGTCATACATATACTGTCTTGTTTGTGTACATTTTAGAACTCCTTACTTGAAAAGAACGAATGTTGCTACCAAGAATACTCCTGTTCAGGAATTGCCTGTAATCTCTCTTTTTTTTAAAGATTAATAATTGTAGAGGAATGAAGGCAATCAAAAGTATTTTCTGAATTCTTTGATTATTTCCTAAACTTGTATATATCACTAATAGCCGTATTTATATCTTACAGTATTATTACTCTGAAAGTGTATGAACAACAATCGTAATACTTGCTCTCACCCAACAGGTAACCCAAGAGGTGTATCAGATTTTACACAAGAAGGGATATTCCTTTATCCTGTAGAGAACTATAAAGGGGGAAAAGGAACACATGGTAACATACTTCCTCAATGTCGAAGCCATGACATCATTGAAGAAGACTGTTCAAGCTCGGGACGAAGGAGGCTGCTGCTGAGAACCATACATAGGGAAAGCACTTACAGGAGCTGTGCTAGTGATGGGAATCACACACACACATATACACGTACACACAGCCATAATCAGTTGAGGGGAAATTGAAGCAAACAGAGTAGGACATTCACAGAGAAGTAGGGGGGTAGTATTTTTTCTTTGCTTTTGTCATTTTCCTTCACAGTATTAAGAGGTTATTTAGAGAATTTTTGTACATTTTTTAGTTTATATCTTCAGGGAAAAAATTGTTTTCAGATTACATAAGGTAAAGCAATTTTTTTTTCATGTATCTTTTGTAAACTGTAGCATAGCAATAATAATGATACTGGTTTTACTCTTTTTTGAACAACACACACACACACACACACACACACACACACACACACACACACACACACACACACACACACACACACACACACACACACACACACACACCACACACACACACACACACACACACACACACACACACACACACACACACACACACACACACACACATGCACGCATATACACCAGAATGCACATATGCTCACATGGACACATAGCACAGACATGTAGCTATATATCACTTCTGTAAGTTTACAGTTTATATAACTATTTCTCTAGAGTATTATGGCATTTATGATTGTTTTTTTTCCAGTGATTTTGATATTGACATTTTTGTTAATTTTTTCCATAGCTACATGCTGAATGGAATATTTCTTGAGTAATAAATCTAGTCAAAATAGTATCTTGTGTTTGAAATTTATGAATAGGTTGCATTGTATCTTTTCACACACAACACACACAATACAACACACACAATGCACACACACACACAAAGGTAAAATGAAAAAGAATGGCTCTTCAGTGACCTACAGTAGCATGAGGGTAACAGTGTATTATCAAAAAAAAAAAGTGCAACATCTGTAGGAGTAGTAAAGAATCTTCTGAGCTGTGGCACTTAGACCATACGTGTAGTAAATGTGTACTTGAATCTCATGTAACTGTATCACAGCCTTGTATATTATAGATCTGTCTCTTACCATGACACATTTGTTGCAATATACATACTAGACCTTATCTACTTGTATGCTGTGAATGCCTTGATTTTGTTTTATGGAGAAGAAAATGTCTTTATCAGAATGCAAGATGTATATTTATATTCTATGGTTGTGATACTAACGTAATGCCACCAAATATGTAACATTCTTCTTAGTACTTACGAAAGTGTTTCAAAATGGCTCCTTTACTATGCTTTTATTGTATTATCAGATTTAAAGTTGGCAGGAGAGATCCAAGCAGCCAATGATAATTTATATCAGCCAGGCCAGTACATGAAAGTTTAGCAATGAAAATACAGTCCACTTTCTTGGATGATATTCGCTGAACTGAAGTCTACAAACTCTTTCCTACTAATTTACATCAAGAATTTGAATAAAAATATTTTTATTACATAAGACTAGATTTGCTCGTGGTGACAAAACTTTTTGCCAGACATGCTTTTGATATATGTAAATTACTGATATTATTGAATTGCATGTTCTTGCATACAATTCTAAAGTGTATGTTTGTAAACAATATTGCTTCCTATTGTAAATACAGGCATTTACAACACTCTCTTCCCATTGGATTTTCAATGAAAAATACTGTACCTTGCTAAGAAGGATATGGCTCACTGACAGGACATGTACTGTACATAGCTATACATATATGTATATATAAGGGTGTCATCCAATAGTGTTTATGTGGTGTAGGAGGTTATTCAAAATGTGGCATTTCATAAGTAGATTAGACAGTGAAAAGACAAGCTCATGTTTAGTAAATGGGACCACGTGGTAAGCTGCATTTGGGAGGAATTCAGAGATTTTGAGTATATATATTTTTTCAACTACTTAAGGAGAAATGTATTGCAATTATTGTGGTGATGAAAACTTACATTTACTTGTCTCTTCTTATATGCAAGGTCCATTTGTGGATCATTGCAGCTAAATTGGAATAAACAAGAAAATGTAAACATGTAAAGTCATATTTTACAGTTATGGAAGCTCATGCAATACAGAATATTAGCAGAATGCTATAAAATGCAGTATTAGCCACAGAGAGGGTAATGATCTTAGGTTAAGATGTTACTCACATCTCTCAGCAATAGCTGTTTAAGATTTGTTATTCACCAATGTGAGGCCTCATTCAGAACTTACTCAAGATGCTTTAGAACAATGCTTTTTATCCCACTATCAGAAACTAGTATGCAGTTTTTATATGGATTATTGGTTCAATCAGGATTGATGACATTTCTTTTTACAATTTTATTGGTACATTTATAAAATGATACAAGATTAATTGCTTTTCCAAATTATTTATGTTGCAGAACTTGGGTTGTATCAATTTATGTAAGTCATTTAAACATTATAGGAAATTCTCTGCCTCAAAGAGAAAATGGAAGAGCTTGATTGTGCCATAAATAGAATACAACTGTATAGAACCTCCTAATCAAACTCCACAATGTATAGAGGAAGATAGAAAAAAATTATATATATCTGTCAAGATTTGCATTGACTTTTGACTACAGTTTGTATCCCTCTACAGTGTTTTACTGCTCTGATGAGAAAATGTTATTAATCATTTCATAATATATGATGTGCTCTCACTCTGCTCTTTCTTGAAATATGTGGTGTAATGTCAATCATTTGTTTTCTCTGTATGCAGGAACAAGCCAAGGCAATGCATCAAGAGTCTATACAAAAGAATGTAGTAAGAGAGCATTAAAAAAAAATCAGAAAAAAAATCTCCTAAATGCTTCCAAAGTGCGATCCTTTTTGCATGTTGATATTAGATCACAAAATCTGTCTACTTCCATACATCCAGCTTGCCTTCCATAGATCAGATCCCACAATTTGAAACACTTTCTTTTTGGCAGTTGTGGTTAGTGTAATCCTCTCTTAAAATGACGGAAAAGTGCATATGAAAGGCCTACTGTATTTTTACCAGCTTGTGAATATTTGGTAGTTCTACTACATGTGCAAGGATAGGAAAATGACACTTTTATTATCACTCTTTTGTAAACATGTAGAAGGAAATGGCTGTGGTAATAATCTGCATAATGATACGTAATGCATGTTTTCGACATTTGTATGTATTGTCTATTTCTTCAAGATTTGCCACTTTTTTTAGTTACATCATATTATAAGTGTATAGTTATCTATATTTGATTATGATTGTTATTATGAATTAATGGAGAAATTATTCAGAGTTTAATATATTAAGACAAATAATTTTGTTAAATGAAATGGGATGTGCCAAAGTTGGAAATATTTTAAATGCTATCTATATTATCAATATAGGGACAAAACAACCCTACGACTCAAAACTGTCAGAAGTAAAAGAATGAATGCTGCGACACTGCTATTAGCATAAAAGACTTGTAAACTTTTAATAAATGACTTTTTTTTTCCTTTTTTATAGAACTTAGTTTCTGTTGTATTGAATCAGAAATCCACCCTTTTGCCCTTGAATAAAACCAAGTTTAGTAATAGAAGCTTAAGAGATGCTTAATTTTATTTATATTGATAATGTAAAGGGAAATGTGACTGATAGAATGTATATTGGCTTCATATAGGAAACATTTTAATATTTCTGTGATCCATAATGATGTTAGAATGATTGTAAATCACTTTCAGTATATACTTCAGTTGTAAGACTTTATTTTATGATTTTCATACATGACAGACAGCTACTCTTGAAACAAGATAGATAACTGACACATAAAATGAAGTTCTTCAACTTATTAGCAAAAAAATCATCAAAAAAAAAGAGGGCAATGGCTTTTATCAAGAATTTATATTCTCATTGATTTATATAGTAACAATATCAAGTCCAGCACCTAAATCATGTGATGGAACATTTAATGATAGTCAAATATGAGTGATTTTATTATCATATATATTTTTATATAATTTCTGGGCAAGCAAATTATGTAAAATTGCTGTAGTGAATGTTGCTAATGTGACTTTCTGTTCAGTGTTCAGTCTCTTTTTTCCTTGTGTACACACACACACACACACACACACACACACACACACACACACACACACACACACACACACACACACACACACACACACACACACACCACACACACACACACACACACACACACACACACACACACACACACATGCAATACTCAATCGCAGTGCAAAAATGTACACTGAAGCTGCATGTGTAAAATAAACAAATAATAAATTTATGTAGAGTGTACATAGCAAATCTGTTTTGTCTATAAAATGTTTAGTATTTTAGGTGCTATATAATTTTTTTTTGGCATTAATAAACAAAAGAAAATAGAGAACACAATGATTTATGAAACATCAGTGCATCATTGAAAATTATATGTATGTGTAAAAGCTAAAAATATAATTTCACAATTACTATAGTTCTTATTTTTTTTAGTTCCAAAAACATGCAAGAAAAGTATGTCCAGCATATTTTTAACAATGGGTAAAATTCACCTCACAGCAAATAATATTGCAATCAATAAAAATAGAAGTTATATACCTCTGAACTTTTTCTTTCAATCAGAAACAAAGCATAGTACCTGTTTTTTACACCTATGTAGAGTAGTCCCAGAACAGACTTGAGATATAAGCTGATAAGTATTTTCATATATGTTAATACAAGACATGATACATGACAGTATTTACTTTAGGGTAATTATAGGCCTAATCTTCCACACTCTACATCCTACTATTTTGTGTATCTAAACAGTGTTGTATGGTGTGTGTGTGCATGTGTGTGTGTGTGTGTGTGTGTGTGTGTGTGTGTGTGTGTGTGTGTGTGTGTGTGTGTGTGTGTGTGTGTGTGTGTGTGTGTGTGTGTGTGTGTGTATTACATATATATATATATATATATATATATATATTATATATATATATATATATATATATATTATATATATACATATATGATATTATATATAATTATATATGTATATTATATATATATATATATATATATATATATATATAATATATAATATAATATATATATATATATATATATATATATATAATATATTATATGTATGTATTATATTATTGTATATATAATATATAAAATATATATATATATATATATATAAATATTATAATATATATGTATATATATGT
>NW_020869732.1:243584-268584 GCF_003789085.1 Penaeus vannamei | reverse complement strand
TGGAGTTGCATTTCTGAGGACTCCACGTTGACCTCCGTGTGGGAGTCCGAAGTGGATCGAGAGAGCTGTGACGGTCCTTTGGAGGTGGACCTCCACACGCCCGAAGGACTGGGAGGAGGTCCTATCCTCTGCAATAAGGATGACGTGCTTCTCGGTCCCGTGGGTCTTGGAGGGGGACCGGTCGACTGGGAGGAGGACGTATTACTTAGTCCTCTAAACCGAGGTCTCGGTCCGGTTGGTTTAGGAGGAGGACCAGCGGACCGGGACGACTTCGAGGACAGTGTTTTTGAGAGCCCCGAGGAATGGTGTCAGTCTCCATTCGGACTCTGCGCTGGACCTGCTTTGCGCTCCTGTGACTGCAACGAACCAGTTTGTCTCGGTCCCGTGTGGCCATCGGCGGCGAGAGGAGACCATCCATCCGAGCGGACCGCGTCGGCCCCAATCGGTCTCGGCGCAGGTCCTCATGGCTGGAACGGAAACCCGGTACTCAAGAGGATACATCAGCGAATACTCTGAGACAACGTGGCTATTGGGGTGGTCTTCTTGTACTTTTGAATATACATTCGTAACGTCTTTTGCAGTTTTCTATCCCGTTTGGATTCCTATTGGGAGGGTAAATATGCGCTATAAAATTGGCTAAAGCTTTGGCAGTGAAAGGTGTAAAAGTTGCGCTCTGTAGCATATGTTCATATTATATATATATATATATATATATATATATATATATATATATATATAATCATATCACTACTTTTTCCTCATTCATCATTATAATTATTATCATTACTATATTATTATTATCATAATTATTATTGTCATTCCATGTGTTATTTTTGCTACTTTCCTATTCTTCAATTTCATAATGATTGTAGATGCCATAAGCATTTTCATCGTTACTATCATTACTGTTGTCAATTTTAATGTCATTGTTTTCATTGTCAATATCATCATTAATATTTATGTTATCATTATTGCTATTGTCATTACCATGATCATTTTAATTATTATCAATTTCATGATCATCATTACCATCATAATTTTATTATTTTCCGATGATAATCATTCTCCATTATGATGATTATACTGATAATAATAATAATATTAATAATAATAATAATAACAATTATTATTATTATTATTATTATTATTATTATTATTATTATTATTATTATTATTATTATTATAAGGATAGTAATGACAGTTGTCATGATCATGTTTATCATTTTTTAGCATCATTATTTTATCACTATCATCATTACTACTACTATTATTAGTCATTATCGTCATTACTATTGTCATTACATCATTGTTTAGTGTTTTTATTATTATTATTGTCATTATTATTGTCATTTATAATATTGATATTTGCATCATTATCATTATCGTTATTTTTATCATTGTTATTATCATTTTTAATATCGTTAATACCATTATCATTATTGTTATTGTCATTAATATCATTATTATTATCATCATTGCTATTGTTGTTATTGTTATTATAATTATTATTACAATTATCATTATTATAATAATTATTATCATTATTATTTCCTTTTATTATCATTATTATTTTCCTTTTTATTAGCATTATTATTTTCCTTTTTATTATCATCATTACTATTATCGTTATTATTATCATAATTATTATTATTGATGTTATTGATATTATCATTATCAATACTTTTAATTTAATACTTATTATTAGCATCATCATGCCAATAATAACATATTTACTGTTATCCTGAATGTTATTATCATTATTGTCATTATCATTATCATGGTTTATAATATTGATATTATTATCTTTATTACTATCGTTGTAATTATTACCATTGTTATTATCATAGTTATTATCATTGATATCAATATCATTATTGTTATCATCATTATGAACATCATTTTTGTTATCATCATTATCAACATCATTTTTGTTATTATCATTGATATCAATATCATTATTGTTATTGTCATTAATATAATCATTATTACAATTAATGCCATTACCACTATTGTTATTAGCATTAATATAATTATTATCATTACCATCGTCATTCCCATTATCATCACCATTGTTATTATTATTATTATTATTACAATTATTATTGTTATTATCATTATTATTATTTTCTTTGTTATCATTATCATTATTATTGTTATCCTTTTTATTATCATCATTGCTATTAACATCTTAATCATTATTATTAATATTGGTGTTGATATCATTATTATTACTTTTAATGTCGTTATTATTGGCATCATTATCATCATTATTGTTATAATTCTTACCGTTACTATCATTATTGTTATAATTATCAATTATAATTATTATTATAATAATTATAATTATGATTATTATTACTATTATTGTTATCATCATTATTATTACTATTATCATTATCATTATCATCCTCAATATCATGATCATCATTATCACAATGATCTTTATCATGATCATTATTTTTTCTATGTATTTGAACAATATCGATTGCCATTTTTATTATTATGATTAACGTTGCTGTTATGATCATCACTATAATTTTGATAAATATAAATATAATCAATATTACTATCATTGTGATTATCTTTATTCTGATAATGATTCAGATAATAATGACAGTGAGGATGATAATAATAGTAATCATCGTTATTGTTATTATTATCATCATAGTTTTTATTATTATTATTATTATTATTATTATTATTATTATTATTATTATTATTATTATTATTATTATATTATTATTATTATTATTATTATTATGGATATCATTACTAATACTTTTACTATTATTCTAATTGTTATTATTTCTAGCATTATCATTTTCATTTTCAATATACTTT
Source organism: Penaeus vannamei (assembly GCF_003789085.1). Classification (NCBI taxonomy): domain Eukaryota; kingdom Metazoa; phylum Arthropoda; class Malacostraca; order Decapoda; family Penaeidae; genus Penaeus; species Penaeus vannamei. Next base: position 265,743 of record NW_020869732.1, on the reverse strand, counting down.
TTTATAAACATTATCATTATCATTACTACAGTTACCACTGCTTTTAAATAGTTATTATCATTTATTATCCTTTTCGTTACTACTGTTATCAGTAGTACTTTCCGTTGCATTACTTTCATTATCATTGTAATTATTATGATTATATCTACTGTTATGTTTCTTTTCATCATTATCACTTGTAGTATCATAATTATCATTATTACTATCACTAAAATTAATATCGATATCATCATCCTTAAAATCGTTATTACAATTGTTATAATTTTGATTATTATCATCGTCATTATCACACATATCTGTCTGCATACACACATACATATATATAATTGTGTGTGTGTGTGTGCGAGCGGATGAGAAAATATGTACTTATAAATCCAATCATACACGTATGTATACATATATAGATACCTAGATATAGTTAACTATAGATATAGACAATACGGTATATTTTCTCTGAGACTAATTATGCATGGCCTATTGGCCTAGATCAATTTATTAACACGGGGACATTAGATCGCTGCAAGAGCACTAGACATAGTACAAACACACTAATGCTTACTATGCTGTGCCATCGCACGAATCACAATTGTATTCCTGCTTGGCCAGCGATGCCTCCCTCTGTTGGCTTCCTCAACCCCCTTTTCTGGACAAGCTACATAAAGCTCTAATTCTCGTCTTGTTTGTGTTTTCTACATTGCGTAAATTGGATTGGGTCTTCTTTCAACATCCCAGTCAAAGTAGATTTCGAATAAATATACCCTTCTATATAAGTACTGTATTCTATACGGCCCTCTTTTCCGGTCAAAAGTCATATCAGGTCAACCTCACCCTTGGGTTCACAGGCGGGGTGCAGTGACCCCGAAGCCGGGTTCCCTCGGCGAGACCTGTTACAGTATAAATCAACATCACTGAAAATTTTGACACCTTACAGGCCCTCTCTCCTGTGGTGTGCAGGGAGAGTTCACCCAATTGGCGAGGCATTATTGTCACACACTTGGCGTGATTCTCCAGAGCTAAAGCCTCCAGACTTGAGCTTGATTACGATATTATTTGACAACAAACTACACAGAGAGCTCCGCCAATTTCTCGTGGTTCGCCGCGACAATTGGCCAGGCCTTCTCTTGTAGTAAGTGCCCCACTACCGCTCCCTTGGAGAGCTAGGTTTCAAACCAGGTCTGGACCCTCTGGTCCTGGACATAGTTTGTGGCCACGCACCAAGGGCGTCTTTTCGGTGTCTTACTCTTGCCCTCTCTTTCTGATTTCCTGGTGCAGCCTGGGCCTGCGGGAAACGTTGATTTCCAACATTCGCCTGGGCTGCGGTGACGTGATCACACCCCCCTTGTAGCAGGATTGGGGTGCAGAGCGTTTACCACACCAAAACTCCAAGTTCAGCCCACCCAGGGGGATCTCCTGTCCTGTGGTGCTGAAGGGTCGAGTGTAGGGATCAGAGCTTTTATTGTGAGGCCCTTCTTCAGACCTCACCCAGAGAGGAGGTATAAAGATAACCCCCGAAAGGGGAGAAATCACTTTCCAACTCTCTAATGACCACAAAATGAATCCGACCATGGCAGTCACCCTGGAGCCTTTTAAGGCTGCAGGGGGGCGAAAGAAAACCCAAAAGCAGGCCGAACGTGTCCGGCCTGCTGAACCGAGCAAGGACAAGACAGAACCACCAAACACAAAGTCTGTCCTTGCACACCAGACTGAGGGAAGCCTGAACTCCCCTCAGAACTCCCTCAGTCAAGAAGGGGCTCCAGCTGTACCAGCCAAAACAGCTGCCCCCACTTCCAAAGGCCTTAAACCCCTGCAAAGGAGAGGCGTGAAGCGACGAAGGGTGGAGACTGACTCTGATGAAGAGGCAGAACACACCCCAAGTCGACTAACGCGGTTTAAGGTACCAAAAAAACCTGAAGACTTCGACAATGCATACCAGTTGGTAAGGGCATTGGAGAAGGAAAGAAATGTGAGATTATCAATCCGAATCTCCAGAGATGAGGGCATGATCATTGCCCCCAAAGACAAAGCCACCATGAACTTCCTGCAGGAAATCAAGGTGCTTAAAGATGGGAGGAAGGTGTGTATCTCACCACTGACCTCCCAAGAGAAAAAAATCCAAGATGGTGCTACTTGGCTTTCCACTAGGGTTCGACGTGGAGGTGATCACGTCTCTACCACAAGTGGTGGAAGCTTCCCGCATGACCAAAGGGAAGTCTCCAACCAGGCAAGTCCTTATTATCCTCAAGGGAGCCCCAATCACCACCCTTGATCTGGGTAACTGGGGCTCATACAAGCTCAGGACATATGTGCCAGAGCCCTTGAGGTGTTTCACGTGTCAAAAATTCGGGCATCACCAGGCCAACTGCAAGGCCAAAGCCAAATGTGGTGTTTGCAGCGAGGCACATGAAACGGAAGTGTGTATTAAGGCACACAAAGATGGCCAGAAGGACACAACAGCCAAGTGTCCAAACTGTGCCAAAAAACATCATGCCTGGAGTCTGGCTTGCTCTGTCAGGAAACAGGCAGTGATTAAAAAGCAGGAGTTAGCCAAAAAACGTCCCGACTTTGTCCCTGCGCCCCCAGGTACCCATGTCTGGGGTCAAAACAAAAAAAAATAAAAAGGAGAAGACTCCCCGACCTCCTAAGAGGAAGGAGTCGCCCCCACAGAGAAAATTGGATACCTCTAACAGAGAGGAATTCCCCGAGCTTGCTAGTGGCAAAACCACAAAAAAGAACCAAAGGGAAAAAGGTTCAAAGCCCACAGCAATGGTCCCCCCAGTAGATGATAATCTTTTCTTTGACGAGAAAGATATGACTCTCCTGTTGAGTGCTGTAGTTTCTGCAGTAGCAACAGCCTTGGGGAGGACCAGTGAGGAGGCGGAGAAAGCAGTGCAGGTCGCCATGACGGCTATGACCCAAACTGTGGCAGCTCTGAAGGGAAGGAAGCTAGAAGCCTCCAAACCGATAACGAGCAGCGCTCCCCTCCCCAAATCCTCGGATGACAGGCTAGCTTCAAAAGAAACATCACATAAAACCCCAGCTAGTCTGTCAGGACAGGCTGAAACTGTGCAGCAGGCCGAGTCTGTACAGCCAAAGTCTCGTCCTCCGAACCAAGGTGACACTTCCAACCTAGGCCCTACATCCCCTGGTAAGGCCTTAACCGGAGTGTCTGACTTAGAGGAAGTTGTACAATCCTCAATCAATGAGGATCTGTATTTATCTGATGCCACCAGCACTGGGGCATCAGAAGATGAAGCAAGTGACACTGAGTAACCATCATGGCACACAATCTAAGCATACTGCAGTGGAATATCTGTAGCTATAAAAGCAAGAACTCATTTCTCCAGTCCATTGTGCGAGCAAGGAGCATTGACGTCGTCATGCTCCAGGAGACACTAACAATGGGATCCGTGTGCTTCTCAGGATATCATGCCTTCACCACTCCAAACCTGGATGGTGCTAGAGGCCTGATGACCCTGGTAAAAGAAGCTATCCCTTGCTCCTTAATAGCCAATCCGCCGCACTGTGGAGATGGTGTTGAATCTCTTGCTGTTGAGATTCAGCTACCTGGGGGCTCTATAAAAATATACAATATTTATAGCAAACCACTGTGTGAGAGCTTAGATCTAAACCAGGTCTGTGCTACTGCAGCACAAGACCGAGTGATCATAGGGGGAGACTTCAATGCACACATGGCCATGCTGAATCCCCGCAAAAGGCCGAACGCGGCAGGCATTCACATAGCAGAAGTGCTTGAGACATTCCCTGAGATCGCTCTTCTCAACACCAAAGAACCAACGCATGTGAAGGGAGGGGTCCTAGACCTCACCTTTGCCACTGCAACAATGGTGGAGAGAATTCGATGGTGTGTTGATGATACAGTTACTAGTGATCACTACGGCATAGTCACCACACTAATGGATGCAGGTCCAGCCCAAAGACCACATCACATTCCTAAATGGAAAACTGACAAGGCCAACTGGTTTGCCTTCCAGGAAGGCTTGGCTCGATGTCTGAAAGACAATGTACCCAATAACGATAATGAAGATGTGGATGTGCTAGAGGCAAGGCTAATCCAGGCCATAAACCAGGCAGCCTCACAAACCATTCCCAAAACTCGTCCATGGTCCAGAACTCACAAAGACGCCTGGTACTATAATGACGAGATCAAAGAGGTCAACCACAGGGTTAATATGTGTAGAAAAAACTTCCGACGGCAAAGATCTCCCGACAATCTGGCCCTGCTGAGGGAAGCTGTTGTGGATGCCAAGGAAACTGCCAACAGAGTAAGGCAGGAAAAATGGCTGGAATGGTGCCAGTCTTTTGGGTACCAGACCAGCCTTACAGAGCTGTGGAAACGGGTCAGGCAAGCGACAAGCCGCCAAGCCCCGAAATGCACTCATCATGACCCACAATCAGAGGCTAACAGATTGGTGCTTGAGTTCTCTGCCAGAACCAGCACAACAATCTGCCTCCAATGATGAGAGAAAAACAACAAAACTTAAATCCAGAAAGACTTGCTCTCATAAGAGACAAGGCACTCGAAGCTGATGAAGCAGATGCCTTGTTCTCTCTTAGGGAACTAAGAAAATCATACAAATCCAGTTCTGGGTCAGCACCGGGATCTGATGGGATCTCTCACCCCATCATTTCGCATCTAGGCCTTGCAGGAGAACTTGCATTCTTGCAGGTTATCAACAAATCCTGGCAAACAGCCACAGTGCCCCAGAGCTGGAAACAAGCCACAATAGTTCCCATCCCAAAGCCAAAGGAGCCTGGCAAGTACCGCCCCATCTCTCTTCTCAGCTGCCTGGGCAAAAGCTGAGAAGATGGTACTCAACAGGCTCCGATGGAAAACGGGTCCCCCCCATGAACACCTGCACGGGTTCACAAGGGGTAAGAGCACTGCTCATAGCATTTCCACTCTTAAGCACAATCTGCACCTCGCCCGCCGTGGTTGTCTTCCTTGACCTGGAGAAGGCTTTTGAATTGGCAAGTCCACTTGCCATTCAAGAGACCCTAATCCACAAAGGAGTCAAAGGCAGACTCTTGGCCTGGATAGCTGACTATTTTAAAAATAGATCAGCAAAATGTCAGATTTCAAGGCCACCTCTCACAGCACATGCCACTTGAAAATGGAACTCCTCAGGGAGGGGTTCTTAGTCCAGCCCTGTTTAATACCCTCATGTCCAACATACTCGACATTCACCTGCCAGAGGGATGCAAGATCATCTCTTATGCAGATGACTTGGCAATCATAGCCTCTGGCAACCACTGCCTAACTAGGGCTCAGCGTTGTCTGAACCTGGTGTCTGAAGAGTGTTGTAGGACGGGTCTAAAAATATCAGCAGCAAAATCCAAAGCAATGGCACTGAGAACCAATGTCAGAAACAAAAAACTCACCATACAGGGTATGGATCTGGAATGGGTGAAGGACTATCTATACCTTGGTGTATGGATAGGACACACACTCACTTTCAAAAAGGAGATCCAATACCTGCTTGACAGAACCAAGGAAAGACTGTCAGTCATGAAAGTCATGACAGGGAGACACATAGGAGCAGGACACAAAGTACTAAGATCATTCTATGTACATGCTGTCCGTCCTATTATTGACTATGCATCTGTCGCCCTCATTGCTTCCAGCACAACATTAAAAGAAAAACTGGAAACAATACAAAACGAAGCAGCCAGGATCATTCTAGGTGCACCTAAGTGGACAAAGGTCATCAACCTCCTCATGGAAACTGATTTACCGTCCGTGGACTAGAATTGATCTAATGGCAGCACAGTTCCTTTCCAAGGTCCTGCAGGCACCCACAAACTCCTATTTTAGACAAAGAGTTCTCAGACGCCTACAACAAGATTATCAGTTGTTTGCAGACAATTCCTGGCTCACACATACAGCCAGAGTTTTGATACGCTTTCAACTAAAAGATTTATTGCTTGCCAAGGGTATGGACTCCCCCCACCCTGATTACAAAGAACCCCCGCCATGGGCAAACGAAATGATCGAATTCTCAATTTTAAATCTCACAATGAGAAAAGATCAATATTCCATGCCTAGCCTAAAGGCACAAGCACAAAGGGTCATTGAACAAATAACTCCGCCGGGTAGTATAACTTACTACACGGACGGATCCGTGGATCCAATAAACCATACTGCAGGCGCCGGCTTTGCAACAAAGGATACCACAGCATCCATTAGGGTCACTGACAATGCCTCAACGCTTCAGGCTGAAACGGTTGCGATCATGGAAGCATTGACACACGCGTCCCTGAGGGGAGGGCACGTTGTCATTCACACACAGATTCAAGAGCAACTATTGACAGTTTACAGCATAGCATGCCCCAGATAACATCTACCTCTTGACAACAGTATTATACATAGCCCAAAGAATCCTTAGTCAAGGTAGAAGAATCATCATAAACTGGGTCCCAAGCCACATAGGCATACAAGGGAACGAGCTTGCTGATAAACTAGCCGAAAAGGGCAGGGGTATGCCCCCATCCTCCATGATCGTTAAACCCAGCCGAAGGGGACTGAGCCAAGGTACCAAAGCTGCAGCGTGTGCGGTCCTCCGGGGAGCACATAGAGAAAACATCACAAAATCGCTCGCTGCCAAGTGGTACTCAGATGCTTCAGGCTATGAGCCACTGGCCCTTCCTCCAAACACAAAAAGAGGTACCGAAGTCATACTATTCAGACTAAGACTAGGTTACCAATGCGCTTGGCAAATTATTGACAGTGAGTCTGGGAGGTCATGTAAACACTGCGGCGAGCCTAACGCCACCCTGTTACATTACTTGCAGAATTGTGTACACACACAATTTCTGAGACAGGGACCACCCACCACAGCCGCCGGGCTGGTAAAAAGGGTGTGCAACATGCTTTCACCATGGCAGCTGGATCGCTTGCTTGCAATCCAGCCACCGCGGTAAGCATGCAGTTCAAAGAAAACATTTGAGTTAACTAGAAATAGTTAACACAGGCCGGGCCACCCCAGAGAAAAGGCCCGGGCGAAGCATGACTTCGCAAATCTAACTGAACTGAACTGAATTTTGATCAGAAGTGCAGTCACCATGACCTCGCAGTCAAGCCTTTACGTCTCTCACTACCCTAATGACGTCCCTGACTTTTTGGAGGACACCCTCAGAACACAGAGAAGCCCTTTCTATGCCACAGGGCGTCCTGAAAGTCGCATGTATGGTAGCGATGAAGAGGACTCGTGGAGTTTCTTTTCTGAGGACTCCACGTTGACCTCCGTGTGGGAGTCCGAAGTGGATCGAGAGAGCTGTGATGAGCCTTTGGAGGTGGACCTCCACACGCCCGAAGGACTGGGAGGAGGTCCTGTCCTGTGGAATAAGGATAACGTATTTCTCGGTCCCGTGGGTCTTGGAGGGGGACCGGTCGACTGGGAGGAGGACGTATTACTTAGTCCTCTAAACCGAGGTCTCGGTCCGGTTGGTTTAGGAGGAGGACCAGCGGACCGGGACGACTTCGAGGACAGTTTTTTGAGAGCCCCGAGGAATGGTGTCAGTCTCCATTCGGACTCTGCGCTGGACCTGCTTTGCGCTCCTGTGACTGCAACGAACCAGTTTGTCTCGGTCCCGTGTGGCCATCGGCGGCGAGAGGAGACCATACATCCGAGCGGACCGCGTCGGTCCCAATCGGTCTCGGCGCAGGTCCTCAGAGCTGGAGCGGAACGCCGGTACCCAAGAGGATACGGCAGCGAATACCCTGAGACAACGTGGCTAATGAGGCGGTCTTCTTGTACTTTTGAATATACATTCGTAACGTCTTTTGCAGTTTTCTATCCCGTTTGGATTCCTATTGGAGGGATAAATATGCGCTATAAAGATTGACTGCTGCTTTGGCAGTGAAAAGTGTAAAAGTTACGCTTTGTAGCACACACACACACACACACACACACACACACACACACACACACACACACACACACACACACATATATATATATATATATATATATATATATATATATATATATATATATATATATATATCGGCGTACATAATCATATCCATTCATCATTGTAATGATTATTATTACTATGTTATCATTATCATAATTGTTATTGTCATTGTTATTTTTGTTAGTGTCCTAATCTTCAATATCATAATGATCGTAGATACTATAGGCATTTTCATCGTTACTATCATTACTATTGTCTTAATTTAAATGTCATTATTTTATTATCATTATCATCATTAATATTTATGTTATCATTACCATGGTCATTTTAATTATAATCAATTTCATGATTATCATTACCATCATAAATTTATCATTATTTTCTGATGATGTTCATCCATCATTATGATTATACTGGTAATAATGATAATAATAATAATAAGGATAATAATGACCATTGTCATGATCATCTTTATAATTTTTTACCATCATTACTTTATCACTATCATCATCATTACTACTACTATTATTACTGTCATCATCGTCATTGCTATTGCCATTACATCATCATTATAATAATGTTTACTGTTATCTTTATTATTATCATTATTGTCATTATCTATCATTTATAATATTGATGTTATTTATCATTATCATTATCGTTATGCCATTGTTATTATTATCATTGTTGATACCGTTAATACCATTATCATTATTGTTATTGTCATTAATATCATTATTATTATTATCATTGCTGTTATTATCATCATTATTGTTATTATTGTTATTATTATAATAATTATTATTATGATTATTATCATTATGTTTATTATTATTATTATTTTTCTTTTTATTATCATCCTTACCATTATCGTTATTATTAACATCATAATTATTATTATTGATGTTATTGATACTATCATTATCAATACTTTTAATGTTGTTATTATTGGCATCATTATGCCAATAATAACGACATAATATTTACTGTTATCTTGAATGTTATTATCATTATTGTCATTATCATTATCATGATTTATAATATTGCTATTATCATCTTTATTATCATCTTTATTATCATCATTGCTATTATCATAGTTATTATCATTGATATCAATATCATTATTGATATTATCATTGATATCAATATCATTATTATTATTATCATTATCATTAATATAATCATTATTATCATCAATATCATTACCATTATTGTTATCATTAATATGATTATTATCATTATTATCGTTATTATCATTATCATTACTAATATCATCTGTTGACTTCCTCAACCCCCTTTTCTGGACGAGCTACATAGAGCTCTAATTCTCATCTTGTTTGTGTTTTCTAGATTGCATAAATTGGATCTTCTTTCAGCACCTCAGTCTCGAATAAAGATTTTTAGATAATAGCCCTCCTGAATTCTATACGGCCCTCTCTTCCGGTCAAAAAGTCATATCAGGTCAACCTCACCTATGGGATCGCAGTCGAGGTGCAGTGACCTCGAAGCCGGGTTCCCTCAGCAGGACCTGTTACGGTATAAATCAACATCACTGAAAAATCTGAGATCAGAAGTACAGTCACCATGGACTCGCAGTCAAGTCTCTACGTCTCTTACTTCCCTAGTGACGTCCCTGACCTTTTGGAGGACAGCCCTTTCTATCCCACAGGGAGTCCTGAAAGTCGTATGTATGGTAGCGATGAAGAGTACTCGTGGAGTTGCTCTTCTGAGGACTCCACGTTGACCTCCGTGTGTGAGTCCGAAGTGGATCGAGAGAGCTGTGACCTGCTTTGCGCTCCTGTGACTGCGACGGACCAGTTTGTCTCGGTCCCGTGTGGCCATCGGCGGCGAGAGGAGACCATCCAGCCGAGCGGATCGCGTCGGTCCCAATCGGTCTCGGTGCAGCTCCCCAGGACTGGAGCGGATCGCTGGCGACCAAGAGGATACGGCGGCGAATACCCTGAGACAGCAAGGCGAACGTGGCAGTCGTCATGTATTTTGAATATATTTTACATAACGTCTTCGGTATTCTGTCCTTTTTGGATTCCTTTTAAGGTAGTAAATATGCGCAATAAAAATTGCCTGATGCTTCGACAGCCAAAGGTGTAAAAGTTACGGTCTCTAACATTTGTACATATAATGTGTACAAATATGTATCATACATACATAGGCGGACACGTGCATTACGTTTACATAATACTTATGTCCACACATTATCATATTTCTGTTATTTTCATTGTTATTTTCCTAGTCCTTATCACTATTGCCTTTGTAGCTGTTGCTTTTTTGTTTTTGTCATTATCAATGTCATGATAATTAAGCATTATTATCATCATTGTTTTACTTTTAATGCCATTACTATTATCCTTATTATCATTACTATCATTATTTATTGTTGCTATTGCTATAATGATTAATAGCATTATTTTGATAAATATTATTATCATTATTATTATCATCGATGATATCACGATCATCATTACCATAATCATTTTTGTCATTATTTTACCAGTGTTATATTTTTTGTATTATAACAATTATTAACATTATCATCACTATTATTCCGAGAAGTAATAATAATGATGAAATGATATTATCATTAATATTATCATGATTGTATTTTTCTTATTCTGATGATAATGACCTTATCCGCATTTGTCTGGGCACGATTTGAGATCGCTTCTCGGGTTCAGCAATTTGGAAGCTCGGAAGTTGGGCGCCCTCAGCGGAGCCCGTTATATGTCGACGTCGCCGAAGACGGTCATGGCTGAATTCCAGCCGAGTCATCATGAACCAGTCCCTCTTTCCCAAGGACGGCCCTCTCTCCTTAGATGACAGCGGAGGGTCACAGACAGCCGCTCTCTCTGCCGTTGGTTCCTCCGCAGAAAGCTTCGTGTTTGGCAACGAAGAGGAAGACTTGAGGGATTTCTTTTCTCGGGATTCCAGCTTATCCTCCGTGTGGGATTACGTAGTGGATGGAGGGAGTTGGAGCGACCCTTCGATGGCGGACCTTGAGCCGTCCGAAGAGAGATTCCTTTCTGTGTAGTGAGAAGGACGTGTTCCTCGGTACAGCGAGTGTTGGAGGGGGATCTCACTATAGGGAGAACGAGGACGTGTTTCTCCGCCCGCTGAGCGATGGTCTCGGACCTATGTGTTTTGGAGGGGGACCTGTCGACGGGGTGGAGGAGGGCGTGTCTTTATGCTAAGGTCTGAGATCTGTGGGTCTTAGAGGCGGAAAAGTCGACTGTGAGGATGAGGACGTGTTTCTTCATCCTCTAGGGCAAGCTCTTGGTTCGCTGGATTTGGCAGGAGGTTTTCTATCCAGTCTTTCAGTAAACTAGTACATACATGTATAAAGTAAGAAAAAAACGATGTTGGTAAACAGCAAATGGTAATAAAACACACAGGGTAATTGACATCGACCCTATATCATTTAGCAGCAGAAAATACAATGTAGAGTACCATGCAAGTTAGACATTACTTTGCCTGGTTAAATGATATTCTACGGTCGCCTGTGCCTTTACAGTTTAGAGGTTATGAAACGTAGTGTGGCAAGGTACTAATCTACCTAACGAGCTGTACTTAACAGAAACCCCATCTACACATGCAGTTATTGTTGAAATGCAATGCGCATTTCGACTTTTCACTCGGGTTATATGACAGATACAGTAGCTTCAGTAACTAGTCGGTGCCTAATTTTCTGTACGGACATAGAGGGAAAATTTTGAATCAGGATAAACTTATCATATATACGTATGATGAAAAAATCATGAGAAATGTTTATGGCAAAACTATTATGGTAAATATATATAATAAAATCAATATGATAAATATATGTGATATCTGTATGCTGAAGATGGACACTGGCTTTGATCACTTTATGGCTTTATATGAGCATCGAAATTTCCAGGCAAAAATACTCTTTATATATATATATATATATATATATATATATATATATATATATATATATATATATATATATATATATATATATATATGTGTGTGTGTGTGTGTGTGTGTGTGTGTGTGTGTACAAACACACACACACACACACACACACACACACACACACACACACACACACACACACATTTATACACACACACAGACACACAATTATATATATATGTATATATGTGTGTGTACATAGATACTATATGTGAGAAACTAAACATGTAATATCAATATATCTATATTTACGTTAGAAGTCAATTTGCCTGGTCCAGCCCTCTGAAGAGAAGACATTACTAACACTGTGTTAGTACATGCAGTATTTGGAATACTGCCCATTTAAAGCAAAAACGGTTAGCAGTGATTATTAAACAAAATGCTTAAATGCCAAATGCGATATTCTATTATGAGTAGAGCCTAGATCAACGAATTAACATTGGGAAGACCACTAGATATAGTACAGACACACTAATGCCACTATGCTATACCATTGCACGAATCACAATTTTATTCCTGCTTGTCTAATCTCTTGGTTTCCTCACCCCCTTTACCGGACAAGGTGCATCGAGCTCTAATTCTCGACTTGTTTGTGTTTTCTATATTGCGTAAATTAGATCTTCTTTCAGCACCTCATTAAAGTAGATATCGAATAATGTTGTTTTAGATAAATGCCCCTCTATATAGGCACTGTATTCTATACGGCCATCTTTTCCGGTCAAAAAGTCATATCAGGTCAACCTCACCTATGGGATCGCAGTCGGGGTGCAGTGTCCTCGAAGCCGGGTTCCCTCGGTGAGACCTGTTACGGTATAAATCGACATCACTGAAAAATCAGACCAGAAGTGCAGCAGGGGTCACCATGAACTCGCAGTCAAGTTCCTGCATCTTTGACTTCCCTAGTGACGTCCCTGACCTTTTGGAGGGCACCCTCGGGAGACAGAGAAGCCTTTTCTATACCACAGGGAGTCCTGAAAGTCGCATGTATGGTAGCGATGAAGAGGACTCGTGGAGTTGCTTTTCTGAGGACTCCACGTTGACCTCCGTGTGGGAGTCCGAAGCGGATCGAGAGAGCTGTGACGAGCCTTTGGAGGTGGACCTCCACACGCCCGAAGGACTGGGAGGAGGTCCTGTCCTCTGGAATAAGGAAGATGTGCTTCTCGGTCCCGTGGGTCTTGGAGGGGGACCGGTCGACTGGGAGGAGGACGTCTTACATAGTCCTCTAAACCGAGGTCTCGGTCCGGTAGGTTTGAGAGGAGGACCAGCGGACCGGGACGACTTCGAGGACAGTGTTTTTGAGAGCCCCAATGACTGGTGTCAGTCTCCATTCGGACTCTGCGCTGGACCTGCTTTGCGCTCCTGTGACTGCAACGTACCAGTTTGTCTCGGTCCCGTGTGGCCATTGGCGGTGAGAGGAGACCATGTAACCGAGCAGACCGTGTTGGACCCAATCGGTCTTGGCGCAGGTCCTCATGGCTGGAACGGAACGCCGGTTCCAAAGAAGATACGGTGGCGAACACCCTGAGCTTGATGAGGCGGTCTTCTTGTAATTTTGAATATATATTCGTGACCTCTTTCGTAGTTTTTTATCCCTACTATTATCATTACTATTTATATTATCATTGTTATTATTATCATCCTTAATAATAATGATTATTATATTTCTATTAATAAACATCAATATCATACTCATCACTACCATAATCATTTTTATAATTGATTTCCACATAACTATTTTTTCTCTTTATTATAATAATGATAACCTGTTATTAGGTCGTCATTACTATTATTATGCCTATCTTTATTATTCTGATGATGATAATGATACTGATAGTAATAATTATAATAAGGTTGATAATGAAATAATAATAAGGTTAATAATGATAATAATAAAAAGGTTAATAATGATAATAATAATAAGGTTAATAATGGTAATAAATAAGGTTAATAATGGTAATAATAATAAGATTAATAATAACAGTTATGATCATTATCTTTATTACTTTTTAGCATCATTATTTTACTACTGTTATCATTATTATCATCATCACCACTACTACTGCAATTATCATCATTATCATTGGTATTGTTATTATTGATGATCTTATTATTATGATGTTATTAATATCATTATTACCATTATCATTACAATTATTGTTCTTATCATTACCATTACCATCATCATTATCATGATCATCATTACCACAATGATTTTTATCATCATGATTTTTTTCTTTCTATTTGATTTTTGAACAATATCATTATCCATTATAATTTTTATGATTATTATTGCTATTATAATTATAATCATTTAGATGAGTATTGTTATAATCATTATTACTACTTATATTATTATGTTTATCCTTTATCATTACTTGTTTATATCAATACCATTATCACTAATATAATTATCGATATCATCATTATTACAATCGTTATTACAATTATGTCATCATTATCACAGACATATCTGTCTGTATACATTCGTACACACATACACATATATATGTGTGTGCGCAAGCGCATGAGTAAATATGTACTTATAAATCCATCCATATACGTATGTATAGATATATAAATACCTAGATTTAACTATAGATATAGACAATACTATATATATTGCGCATGGCCTATTGGCTCTACTTCGTGACCTGATCTGATCATCCGGGTTTCTAGCTTTTTTATGACCTCATACGTATTCGTCTTGGCCCGACGTTAGATCGCATCTCGGGTTCAGCAATTTGGAGGCTCGGAAGTCGGGCGCCCTCAAGAGCCCGTCATATGTCGACGTCGCCGAAGCTGGTCAGGGCTGAATTCCAGCAGAAGTCATCATGAGTCGTCTAAACTCCGTCTTTCCCAAGGACGGCCCTCTCTCCTTAGATGACAGCGGAGGCTCACAGACAGCCGCTCTCTCTGCCGTTGGTTCCTCCGCAGAAAGCTTCGTGTTTGGCAACGAAGAGGAAGACTTGAGGGATTTCTTTTCTCGGGATTCCAGCTTATCCTCCGTGTGGGATTACGTAGTGGATGGAGGGAGTTGGAGCGACCCTTCGATGGCGGACCTTGAGCCGTCCGAAGAGAAGATTCCTTTCTGTGTAGTGAGAAGGACGTGTTCAGCGAGTGTTGGAGGGGGATCTCACTATAGGAGAACGAGGACGTGTTTCTCCGCCCGCTGAGCGATGGTCGCGGACCTATGTGGAGGGGGACTGTCGACGGGGTGGAAGTGGACGTGTCTTTATGCCAAGGTCTGAGATCTGTGGGTCTTAGAGGCGGAATTATCGACTGTGAGGACGAGGACGTGTTTCTTCATCCTCTAGGGCAAGCTCTTGGTTCCCTGCATTTCGTATTATTACTTCAGTGAACTATATATATATATATATATATATATATATATATATATATATATATATATATATATATATATATATATATATATATATATATATATATAAACGATGTCGGTAAACAGCAAACGGTAATAAAACAGTGAAGTAAAAACTCCCTCTGTCATCACACAAGAGTCAATTGACATCGACCCTATATCATTTAGCAGCAGAAAATACAATGCAGAGTCCCATGCAAGTTAGACAATACTTTGCCTGGTTGAATGATATTCTACGGTCGCCTGTGGCCTTTGAATTTAGAGATTATGAAACGTAGTATGGCAAGATACTAATCTACCTAAAGAGCTGTACTTATCATAAACCCCATCTACACATGCAGGTATTGTTGAAATGCATTGTGAATATCTACTTTTCATTCGTGTTATATTGCAGATACAGTAGCTTCGGTAACTATTTTTCTTTATATATATATATATATATTATATATATATATCATATATATATATATATATATATATATATATATATATATATATATATAATATATATATATATATATATATATGATAAACTTATCATATATACGTAAGGTGCAAAAAATCATGAGAAATGTTATGGCAAAACTGTTATGGTAAATGTCAAATGCGATATTCTATTATGAGTAGCGCCTAAACCAACGAATTAAAACGGGGCCATTAAATCGCTGCAAAAGCACTAGACATAGTACAAACACACTGATGCTTATTATGCTATGCCGTCGCACGAATCACAATTTTATTCCTGCTTGGCCAGCGATGCCTCCCTCTGTTGGCTTCCTTCCTTTCTGGACGAGCTACATCGAGCTCTAATTCTCGTCCTGTTTGTGTTTTCTAGATTGCGTAAATTGGATCTTCTTTCAACATCTCAAAGTAGATTTCGAATAAATAAACCCTTCTATATAAGTACTGTATTCTGTACGGCCCTCTTATCCGAGCAAAAAGTCATATCAGGTCAACCTCACCCTTGGGTTCGCAGTCGAGGTGCAGTGACCCCGAAGCCGGGTTCCCTCAGCAGGACCTGTTACAGTATAAAACAACATCACTGAAAAATCTGAGATCAGAAGTGCAGTCACCATGGATTCGCAGTCAAGCCTTTACGTCTCTCACTTCCCTAATGACGTCCCTGACTTTTTGGAGGACATCCTCAGAACACAGAGAAGCCCTTTCTATCCCACAGGGAGTCCTGAAAGTCATATGTATGGTAGCGATGAGGAGGAATCGTGGAGTTGCTCTTCTGAGGACTCCACATTGACCTCCGTGTGGGAGTCCGAAGTGGATCGAGAGAGCTGTGACGAGCCTTTGGAGGTGGACCTCCACACGCCCGAAGGACTGGGAGGAGGTCCTGTCATGTGGGATAAGGATAACGTGCTTCTCGGTCCCGTGGGTCTTGGAGGGGGACCGGTTGACTGGGAGGAGGATGTATTACATAGTCCTCTAAACCGAGGTCTCGGTCCGGTTGGTTTAGGAGGAGGACCAGCGGACCGGGATGACTTCGAGGACAGTGTTCTTGAGAGCCCCGAGGAATGGTGTCAGTCTCCATTCGGACTCTGCGCCGGACCTGCTTTGCGCTCCTGTGACTGCGACGGAACAGTTTGTCTCGGTCCCGTGTGGCCATCGGGGGTGAGAGGAGACCATCCAGCCGAGCGGACCGCGTCGGCCCCAATCGGTCTCGGCGCAGGTCCTCAGAGCTGGAGCGGAACGCCAGTACCCAAGAGGATACGGCAGCGAATACCCTGAGACAACGTGGCTAATGAGGCGGTCTTCTTGTACTTTTGAATATACTTTCGTAACGTCTTTTGCAGTTTTCTATCCCATTTGTATTCTTATTGGGAGGGGTAAATATTCGCTATAAAGATTGACTGCTGCTTTGGCAGTGAAAACTGTAAAAGTTACGCTCTATAGCATATATATATATATATATATATATATATATATATATATATATATATATATATATATATATATATATACCATTATCATTACATCATTATATCATTATTGTTATCATCATTAATATCATTATTCTTATCATTATTATCATCATTACTATCATCATTATCATCCTTGTTTATTATGTTATTATTATCATTATAACAATTATTATTATTATCATTATGATTATTATAATTAATATCCTTTTTTATTATCATCATTACTATTATTGTTAATATTAACATCATAATTATTATCATTGTTATTATCATTAATAGCATTATCATTATTGTTATCATCATTAATATCATTATCATTATTGTTATCATCATTAATATCATCATTGTTATTATTATTATTGTTATTGTTATTATTACAATAATTATTATTGTTATTATCTATTTCATTATCATCCTTACTATTATTGTTACTATTAATATTATTATTATCAATACTGCTGTTGATATTATTATCAATACATTTAATGTCGTTATTCTTCTCATCATTATGATCATCATTATTATGACTTATCGTTACCGTCATTATTATTATCATTATTATGATTACTGGAGTTATCACTACTTTTAAAATAGTTATCATTTGTTATTCTTTTCGTCACTACTATTATCAGTAGTACTTTCCGTTGCATTACTTTCGTTATCATTGTAATTGTTATAATTATATCTACTGTTACGTTTCTCTTCATCATTATCACTTTTACTTGTAGTATCATAATTGTCATTATTACTATTACTATCATTATCATTGTTATAATCGTTATTACAATTATTATCATTTTGATTATTATCATCATCGTCACAGACGTATCTGTCTGTATGCACACATACACATATATATATGTGTGTGTGTGCGAGTGTTTGAGTAAATATGTACTTATAAATCCATCTATATACGTATCTATAGATATATAGATACCTAGATATAACTATAGATATAGACAATACGGTATATATTCTCTGAGAATAATTACGCATGGCCTATTGGCCTAGATCAATTTACTAACACGGGGACATTAGATCGCTGCAAGAGCACTAGACAAAGTACAAACACACTAATGCTGCTCACTATGCTATGCCATCGCACGATACCTCCCTCTGTTGGCTTGTTCCAGACGAGCTACATCGAGCTCTAATTCTCGTCTTGTTTGTGTTTTTAGATTGCATAAATTGGATCTTCTTTCAGCACCTCAGTCTCGAATAAAAATGTTTTAGATAATAGCCCTTCTGTATTCTATACGGCCCTCTCTTCTGGTCAAAAAGTCATATCAGGTCAACCTCACCTATGGGATCGCAGTCGGGGTGCAGTGTCTTCGAAGCCGGGTTCCCTCAGCAAGACCTGTTACGGTGTAAATCAACATCACTGAAAAATCTGAGATCAGAAGTGCAGTCACCATGAACTCGCAGTCAAGCCTCTACGTCTCTTACTTCCCTAGTGACGTCCCTGACCTTTTGGAGGACACCCTCGGGAGACAGAGAAGCCTTTTCTATACCACAGGGAGTCCTGAAAGTCGCATGTATGGTAGCAATGAGGACTCGTGGAGTTGCTTTTCTGAGGACTCCACGGTGACCTCCGTGTGGGTGTCCGAAGTGGATCGAGAAAGCTGTGATGAGCCTTTGGAGGTGGACCTCCACACGCCCGAAGGACTGGGAGGAGGTCCTGTCATGTGGGATAAGGATAACGTGCTTCTCGGTCCCGTGGGTCTTGGAGGGGGACCGGTTGACTGGGAGGAGGATGTATTACATAGTCCTCTAAACCAAGGTCTCGGTCCGGTAGGTTTGAGAGGAGAACCAGCGGACCGGGACGACTTCGAGGACAGTGTTCTTGAGAGACCCGATGACTGGTGTCAGTCTCCATTCGGACTCTGCCCTGGACCTGCTTTGCGCTCCTGTGACTGCGACGGACCAGTTTGTCTCGGTCCCGTGTGGCCATCGGCAGCGAGAGGAGACCATCCATCCGAGCGGACCGTGTTGGACCCAATCGGTCTTGGCGCAGGTCCTCATGGCTGGAGCGGAACGCCGGTTCCCAAGAAGATACGGTGACGAACACCCTGAGCTTAATGAAGCGGTCTTCTTGTACTTTTGAATATATATTCGTGACCTCTTTCGTAGTTCTTTATCCCTACTATTATCATTACTATTTATATTATCATTGTTATTATTATCATCCTTAATTATAATGATTATTATATTTTTATTAATTAACATCAATATCATACTCATCATTACAAAAATAATTTTTATAATTGATTTCCTCATTACTATTTTTTCCCTTTATTATAACAATAATGATAACCTCTTATTATGTCGTCATTACTATTATTATTCTGATGATGATAATGATACTGATAGTAATAATAATAATAATGTTAATAATGATAATAATAATAAAGTTAATAATGATAATAATAATAAAGTTAATAATAACATTTATGATCATTATCTTTATTACTTTTTAGCATCGTT
Organism: Penaeus vannamei; assembly: GCF_003789085.1. NCBI lineage: Eukaryota > Metazoa > Arthropoda > Malacostraca > Decapoda > Penaeidae > Penaeus > Penaeus vannamei. Next base: position 246,063 of record NW_020869732.1, on the reverse strand, counting down.
ATTTTACTACTGTCATCATTATTATCATCATTACCACTACTACTGCAATTATCATCATTATCATTGGTATTGTTATTATTGATGATTTTATTATTATGATGTTATTAATATCATTATTACCATTATCATTGCAATTATTGTTCTTATCATTACCATTATCATCATCATTATCATGATCATCATTACCACAATGATTTTTATCATCATGATTTTTTTCTTTCTATTTGATATTTGAACAATATCATTATCCATTATAATTGTTATGATTATTATTGCTATTATAATTATTATCATTTAGATGAATATCATTATAATCATTATTACTACTATTATGATTCTCTTTATCATTATGTTTATTTTTATCCTTATCACTTACTTGTAGTATCATCAATACCATTATCATTAATATAATTATCGATATCATTATTACAATCGTTATTACAATTATGTCATCATTATCACAGACATATCTGTCTGTATACATTCGTACACACATACACATGTGTATGAGTGTGCGCAAGCGCATGTGTAAATATGTACTTATAAATCCATCCATATACGTATGTATAGATATATAAATACCTAGATTTAACTATAGATATAGACAATACTATATATATTGCGCATGGCCTATTGGCTCTACTTCGTGACCTGATCTGATCATCCGGGTTTCTAGCTTTTTTATGACCTCATACGTATTCGTCTTGGCCCGACGTTAGATCGCATCTCGGGTTCAGCAATTTGGAGGCTCGGAAGTCGGGCGCCCTCAAGAGCCCGTCATATGTCGACGTCGCCGAAGCTGGTCAGGGCTGAATTCCAGCAGAAGTCATCATGAGTCGTCTAAACTCCGTCTTTCCCAAGGACGGCCCTCTCTCCTTAGATGACAGCGGAGGCTCACAGACAGCCGCTCTCTCTGCCGTTGGTTCCTCCGCAGAAAGCTTCGTGTTTGGCAACGAAGAGGAAGACTTGAGGGATTTCTTTTCTCGGGATTCCAGCTTATCCTCCGTGTGGGATTACGTAGTGGATGGAGGGAGTTGGAGCGACCCTTCGATGGCGGACCTTGAGCCGTCCGAAGAGAAGATTCCTTTCTGTGTAGTGAGAAGGACGTGTTCCTCGGTACAGCGAGTGTTGGAGGGGGATCTCACTATAGGGAGAACGAGGACGTGTTTCTCCGCCCGCTGAGCGATGGTCGCGGACCTATGTGGAGGGGGACCTGTCGACGGGGTGGAAGAGGACGTGTCTTTATGCCAAGGTCTGAGATCTGTGGGTCTTAGAGGCGGAATTATCGACTGTGAGGACGAGGACGTGTTTCTTCATCCTCTAGGGCAAGCTCTTGGTTCCCTGCATTTCGTATTATTACTTCAGTGAACTAGTGCATACATACATACATATATATATATACATATATATATATATATATATATATATATATATATATATATATATATATATATATATATATATATATATATATATATATATATAACGATGTCGGTAAACAGCAAACGGTAATAAAACTGAAGTAAACACTCTCTGTCATCAGACAAGTCAATTGACATCGACCCTATATCATTTAGCAGCAGAAAATACAATGCAGAGTCCCATGCAAGTTAGACAATACTTTGCCTGGTTGAATGATATTCTACGGTCGCCTGTGGCCTTTGAATTTAGAGATTATGAAACGTAGTATGGCAAGATACTAATCTACCTAAAGAGCTGTACTTATCATAAACCCCATCTACACATGCAGGTATTGTTGAAATGCATTGTGAATATCTACTTTTCATTCGTGTTATATTGCAGATACAGTAGCTTCGGTAACTATTTTTCTTTATATATATGTATATATATATATATATATATATATATATATATATATATATATATATATATATATATATATATATATATATATATGATAAACTTATCATATATACGTAAGGTGCAAAAAATCATGAGAAATGTTATGGCAAAACTGTTATGGTAAATGTCAAATGCGATATTCTATTATGAGTAGAGCCTAGACCAACGAATTAAAGCGGGGCCATTAAATCGCTGCAAAAGCACTAGACATAGTACAAACACACTGATGCTTATTATGCTATGCCGTCGCACGAATCACAATTTTATTCCTGCTTGGCCAGCGATGCCTCCCTCTGTTGGCTTCCTTCCTTTCTGGGCGAGCTACATCGAGCTCTAATTTTCGTCTTGTTTGTGTTTTCTAGATTGCGTAAATTGGATCTTCTTTCAACATCTCAAAGTAGATTTCGAATATATAAATCCTTCTATATAAGTACTGTATTCTGTACGGCCCTCTTATCCGATCAAAAAGTCATATCAGGTCAGCCTCACCCTCGGGTTCGCAGTCGGGGTGCAGTGACCCCGAAGCCGGGTTCCCTCAGCAGGACCTGTTACAGTATAAAACAACATCACTGAAAAATCTGAGATCAGAAGTGCAGTCACCATGGATTCGCAGTCA